>JASANG010000067.1:105000-262223 GCA_030248215.1 Enoplolaimus lenunculus | reverse complement strand
AACAGCAAATTTGCTACTCGGAATCGCGACTGCAAAATTTGAGCTATCCGGATAATTTGTATTAACAAAGTATAATATTATTAATTTAGAATATCTGTTGGCTGGCATTTTACATTTTCCTCAAACCGACACAATCCAAGGTAAGATTTCATATGATAGCTCATAAATATACGTGTGACTTTTCGCTCGCTTGGCATGCAAGGTTTTTTGTAACAGGAACTTATATACAGGGCCATCCCTAGGGATCCTAGGCCCCCTTTAAAGTAAAACGATCGTTCGCATTGCATCACCTCGCATCGTAGTTAGCAACAACACGACAGGTTAGTCAATGCTTGGCTCTTTTCGGTTATCCCGCAGCCGGCGTTCGTCCAAAAATGGTTGGATTTTGAAATTTTTGCATATTTGAGCTTCTCATGACCTCTCCTAATCATGTCACGCGCCCAAATTTGAGTTACTGAAAAATTCGGTTTTTAGGTCCGAGATACTACCTTGGGACCCAAAAGCCTTTTGTCAAAAAGTTAGACAACTTATATACCATTGCACTCAGTTTGCAGTGCTGAGTTTAATGGTGATAACTGTTCCGCAATCAGACTCAGGCGAACGAGTTATGATCAAATAAAACTGATTTGGCGCGCTGACAAACCATTTAATTTGCTTAGCCAGAATTATGATCGTAAAACAATTAACAGCATTAAACTCAGCTCTGCAAGCCGAGTGCAATGGTATATAATTGGTCTGAGTTTGACAAAAAATTTTTGGCTCCCAAGGCTGAGACCTCGAGAGCTTAAAAATCGAATTTTTCGAAAAATTCAAATTTGAGCGTAAAGCGCGATCAGGGGACGTCATGACAAGCTTAAATAATATGCAAAAATTTTCAAAATCCAACCATTCCTGGGAATACGCCGGCTGGGCGGGTATAACAAAACACCCTAATATTTTGTAACATGAGCAATTGAAACAAACGTCAATTTTTTGAAGTCACGCGTAAACATCAATGACAAGTGACAGCGACGTTTACCAACCAAAAAAGAACTCTACAGACTTTATGTAAGTACGTGCAATGTTGTTTTGTCTTCAGCAATACTTCGTGCTATCAATTTTTAGTCATCTTTGCGGCAAACGACTAAAACAAATTTTATGTTTATTTTCCAGTTTATTGGTTGAAATTTTTTAACAACTTAAACACAAATGCTCTCCTCCTACTACATTGATTTTTGTCGCGTGAAACACATTTCGTGACAGTGACACATGCTGCTATGCGCGCAACAAATGAGATGATAAGTACACGTTTGGTGTCAAATTTGCCGATATCGCAACTAGGGCGCAACCGGAATTCCGGTTCCGGTTCCGGCATTTTTCACCTCCCGGTTCCGGTAAATTTTTACCGGATTTAAAAATTCCGGTGCCATATTTTGGCGTTTTCTTAACTTTGCTAATTTTTAAGAATCTCTTTTGAAAGCCACTTGTATTCCGAATATAAGCCATTGATGGTGAATTTCATTTCTAGTCGACGACGAAAATCTAAAATACAACAAATAAAATAAATACCTATGTTCGACTAAGGTTGTTTCACAAATAATAGAGCAAAAAATAAGATTAAAATGAAATTTTTGGTGAAATGCATTTTTCACTTTCCGGTTCCGGTTACGGTAAAATTTTCAAATTCCGGTTCCGGTTCCGGTAAATTGTAATTCCGGTTGCACCCTGATCGCAACTGGTTTTTTCTCTCGCTTCGTTCGCTCAATTTGACCTAAACACACCGGCAACACAGACTACTCTATAACGCGTGACCAAAAGACATTTATTGAAGCAACAGCCGCATATCATCTAGTGGCGCAGCAGTCGAGAAGCAGAGAGGGGTGCGGTCGCTCCCAAGCAATAGCAACTTGCGTAAAAAATAGTAACGCCCGTCTCTACTTAATAAATTCTTAAAATCGTATTTAATTGGTCTCTCACGTCGGTCGTCGCGAAGTTTCTTCCACCCATTTATCAGTTAAGCAATTAAGGTAATATGCAAATTAGTTATTAGATAACTTATTCATTTAGTGGGTTTGGGAGGTTTGTACAGCAATTTCCTCAGATTCCTCGCACCCAAAAACCCTTCAGCCACCCTATAATTTTTGGAATAATTTAAAAAATCCTAATTTTGTCTTGTCAATTTAGGCTAATATGCAAATTAACTATTAGCTAACTATTCAATTATCGGTTTTGGAGGTTTGTAAACAATTTATTCAGATTCCTCGCACCCAAAAACCTTCAGTGAACCCTAAAAATTATTGAAATAATTTTAAAAAAAAAATGTCAATTAAGCTATTATGCAAATTAGTTATTAGCTAACTATTCAATTATCGGTTTTGGATGTTTGTAAACTATTTATTCAAATTCCTTGCACCTAAAAACCCTTTAGAGCTGAAATTATATTGCTTTTAACCTTAATAATTAAGTTAAAATATACTGTTAAAAAGTCCTAATTTAGGCTTATAACTCTTGCTAATATGCAAATTATCTATTAGCTAACTGCTCAATTATCAGTTTTGGAGGTTTGTAAACAGTCTACGCAGATTCCCCAGCACCCAAAAACCCTTTAATGCTAAAATTAGATTGTTTTTAACTGTAATAATTAGTGAAATATTGTGGAAAGTACTAATTTAGGTTTAATTAATTATGCAAATTTACCTGTAGCTAATAAACGGCTCAAAATTTTTAAGCCCCAAATGCGAGGTTAACACACCCAGGATTAGTTGGCTTTCAAACAAAAAAAAGTTTATCAAAATCGGTAGAGCCGTTCCTGGGTTCGGAGCGGACAGACGGACAGACGGACATTCACTACTTCGACCCCCCAAGTACAAAACATAAAACGCTTTGCGAAACTAGACTTGGCTAAAGAGTTTATCTACGCTTAATAAAATAAATAAATAAATGTTAATAAATAAATAGACTAAAAAATAAATAAACCAGTAAATAAATAGGTAAATAAATAAGTAAATAAATAACTAAAATAAATAAGTAAGTGTTAATAAATAAGTAAATAAGTAAATAAATAAATAAATAAATAAGTTAATAAATAAACAAATATGTAAATAAATAAATAGATTAGAAAAATAAATAAACCAGTAAGTAAATAGATAACTGAATAAGTAAATAAATAAGTAAAATAAACAAATAAATAAAAAAATGAAATAAATATAATGGATCGATAAAGAAATAAAATAAATAAATATTCTAAGTCAACTGCTCCCGTTATTGTTTTGTAGTTTGTAATGCATCAAACAAAATCATTTTTGAATACCACGGAAGCTGTAGTGTTTTTTCTAGGTATGCCAAACAGCGGCGCAAGCAAACTAAATCCAAAAATGAAGAAGCGATCAACATCCGGCAGAGGATCCGGGCTTTGGTAGGCAACTAACCGATCAAAAGGCATGTAAACTCGACGTTAAAGCTTACGATAGAGCCGAGCTGGAAGCTTAGCGCATTTTTTGATTGAATTGTCTTAAGTTTGGCCACAACGCACCAACAGGGTTTCGATCTTCGTTTGCAGTCCGCAAGGTATTTAAGTAAAAAACATCCTAAGCCTAAAGCCGAAGCGTAAGTGTTGGAAAAACGTACTCCTAAGCCTTAGCCTAATCAAAAAATGTAATCTAAAATCTAAACCTATTCTTTTATAGATCTACCAGAAACCTGGAACGCCCCTTAAAGTAACATGAGCCCCCGTCAGTATCAAGATGCTATAAGGCAGTGAGAAAAACATACCTGCAGTTGATAGACTCACCTGAACAAGACTGCCGAGAAAAGCTATCGCCGATGCCTCTCAAAACCCAAAACAAGTTTTTTAATATTTTAGTGGTCAAACTTAGAACGTTCAAATCAAAAAATGCGCTAGCTTCCAGCTCGGCTCTATCGTAAGCTTTAACGTCGAGTTTACATGCCTTTTGATCGTTAGTTGCCTACCAAAGCCCGGATCCTCTGCCGGATGTTGATCGCTTCTCTCTTCATTTTTTGATTTAGTTTAGTGGGCCGCTGTTTGGCGTACCTTTAAAAAAAACACTACAGCTTCCGTGGTATTCAAATGATTTTGTTTGATGCATTACAAACTACAAAACAATAACAGAAACAAGTTGACTTAGAATATTTATTTATTTTATTTCTTTATCTATCTATTTATATATTTATTTCATTTTTTTATTTATTTGTTTATTTTACTTATTTATTTACTTATTCAGTTATCTATTTACTTACTGGTTTATTTATTTTTCTAATCTATTTTATTTATTTACATATTTGTTTATTTATTAACTTATTTATTTATTTATTTATTTACTTATTTACTTTATTTATTAACACTTACTTATTTATTTAGTTATTTATTTACTTATTTATTTACCTATTTATTTACTGGTTTATTTATTTTTTAGTCTATTTATTTATTAACATTTATTTATTTTATTTTATTAAGCAAAGCGAAACTGAGCAAAGCTCGGAGTTTCGCAAAGCGTTTTATGTTTTGTACTTTTGAGGTAGAAGAGTGGATGTCCGTCTGTCCGTCTGTCCGTCCCGGAGAAAAATTTCAGGAACGGCTGAACCGATTTTGATAAACTTTTTTTTGTTTGAAAGCCAATAATCCTGGGGTGTTAACCTCGCATTGGGGCTTAAAAATTTTGAGCCGTTTATTAGCTACAGGTAATTTGCATAATTAATTAAACCTAAATTAGTACTTTCCACAATATTTTCACTGAGTATTACAAGTTAGAAACAATCTAATTTTAGCATTAAAGGGTTTTTGGGTGCTGGGAATCTGCTGTAAACTATTTTCAAACCTCCAAAACTGATAATTGAGCAGTTAGCTAATAGATAATTTGCATATTAGCAAGGTTATAAGCCTGAAAATTAGGACTTTTTACAATATTTCACTAATTATTAAGGTTAAAAGCAATATAATTTCAGCTCTAAAGGGTTTTTAGGGTTGCAAGGAATTTGAATAAATAGTTTACAAACATCCAAAACCGATAATTTGAATGGTTTGCATAATAACTAATTTGCATAATAGCTTAATTGACTTTTAAAATTATTTTCAATAATTTTTAGGGTTCACTGAAGGTTTTTGGGTGCCCGAATATGAATAAATTGTTTACAAACCTCCCAGAAAACCCAAAAATAATCAATAGTTAGCTAATAGTTAATTTGCATATTAGCTTAATTGACAAGACAAAATTACAGATTTTCCAAATTATTCCAAAAATTATAGGGTGGCTGAAGGGTTTTTAGATACAAGAATATCCGAGGAAATTGCTTACAAACCTCCAAAACCCGATAAAATGAATCGCTACTCTGATTAACTCGTTCATTTTATTAGGTTTTTAAAGGTTTTTTTTTGTTAGTTTCCTCAGATCTATCCCGCACCCAAAAACCCTTCCGCTACCGTATTAATTTTTCGAATAATTTAAAAAATCCTAATTTTTGTCTTGCTCAATTAAGCTAATATGCAAGTTAACTCTAGGCTAACTATTCAATTATCGGTTTTGGAGGTTTGTAAACAATTTCTACAGATTCCTCGCACCCAAACACTTTAAGTGAACCCTAAAAATTATTGAAATAATTTTAAAAGTCGAAAAAAAAAAAAGGGAATTATGCTATTATGCAAATTAGTTATTAGCTAACTCTGGAATTGTGCGTTTTTAGATGTTTGTAAACTACTTATTCAAATTCCTTACAGCCCTTAAAAACCCTTTAGAGCTGAAATTATATTGCTTTTAACCTTAATAATTAGTGAAATATTGTAAAAAGTCCTAATTTAGGCTTATAACCTTGCTAATATGCAAATTATACTCTTAGCTAACTGCTCAATTATGCAGTTTTTGGAGGTTTGTAAACAGTACTACACAGATTCCACGCACCCAAAAACCCTTTAATGCTAAAATTAGATTGTTTCTAACTGTAATAATTAGTGAAATATTGTGGAAAGTACTAATTTAGGTTTTAATTAATTATGCAAATTATCCTGTAGCTAATAGACAACTCAAATTTTTTAAGCCCCAATGCGAGGTTAACACCCCAGGATTATTGGCTTTCAAACGAAAAAAAGTTTGCCTCGAGATGGGTTGCGCAGGTCCTGGTACTCTAGACGGACGGAAGGACGGACAGACGGACATCCACTCTTCCGACCCCACGTACAAAGCATAAAACGCTTTGCGAAACTCCGAGCTTCGGCTAAACTGTCACTTCGCTTAATAAAGATGAATAAATAAATGTTAATAAATAAATAGACTAAAAAATAAATAAACCAGTAAATAAATAGGTAAATAAATAAGTAAATAAATAACTAAATAAATAAGTAAGTGTTAATAAATAAGTAAATAAGTAAATAAATAAATAAATAAATAAGTTAATAAATAAATAAACAAATATTTAAATAAATGAATGGGTTTGAAAAATAAATAAACCAGTAAGTAAATAAATAACTGAATAAGTAAATAAATAAGTAAAATAAACAAATAAATAAAAAAATGAAATAAATATATAAATAGACATATAAAGAAATAAAATAAATAAATATTCTAAGTAGACTTCTCTCCCGTTATTGTTTTGTAGTTTGTAATGCATCAAACAAAATCATTTGAATACCACGGAAGCTGTAGTGTTTTTTCTAGGTCTGCGAAACAGCGGCGCAGCAAACTAAATCCAAAAATGAAGAAGCGATCAACATCCGGCAGAGGATCCCGGGCTTTGGTAGGCAACTAACGATCAAAAGGCATGTAAACTCGACGTTAAAGCTTACGATAGAGCCGAGCTGGAAGCTAGCGCATTTTTTGATTGAATGTTCTAAGTTCAACCACTAAAGTCTCAGTATTCTTGTTTTGGGTTTTGAGAGGCATCGGCGATAGCTTTTCTCGGCAGTCTTGTTCAGGTGAGTCTATCAACTGCCGGTATGTTTTTCTCACTTCCTTATAGCATCTTGATACTGACGAAAACTAATGTTACTTTAAGGGGCATCCCAGGTTTCTGGTAAATCTATAAAAGAAAAGTTTTAATTTTAGATTACATTTTTTTGATTAGGCTAAGGCTTAGGAGTACGTTTTTCCAACACTTACGCTTCGTCTTTCAGGCTTAGGATGTTTTTTACTAAATACCTTGCGGAGAGAAAAAGAAGATCGAAAAACCCTGTTGGTGCGTTGTGGCCAAACTTACGAGACTACAATCAAAAAATGCGCTCACCTTTCAGCTCGGGGGGGGCGTAAGATTTGGGGGGGGGAGTACATGCCTTTTTTGATCGTTTAGTTGTCGTCGAGAGCCCGGATCCGGAAAAAAAAAAAAAAAGCTTCTTTATTTCCAGATTTGAAATGCTTGCGCCGCTGTTTGGCATACCTAGAAAAAACGCTACAGCTTCCAAGGGACTCAAATGCGATTTTGTTTGATGCATTACAAACTACAAAACAATAACGGGAAAAAAAAAAAAGGATATTTATTTATTTTATTTCTTTATATATCTATTTATATATTTATTTCATTTTTTTATTTATTTGTTTATTTTACTTATTTAATTTCTTATTCAGTTATCTATTTACTTACTGGTTTATTTATTTTTCTAATCTATTTATTTATTTACATATTCGTTTATTTATTAACTTATTTATTTATTTATTTATTTACTTATTTACTTATTTATTAACACTTACTTATTTATTTTAGTTATTTATTTAGTTATTTATTTAAATATTTATTTACTGGTTTATTTATTTTTTAGTTTATTTATTTATTAACATTTATTTACTTTTTTTATTCAGCGAAGCGAAACTCCGAGCGAAAACAACTGGCGCGAAGCGTTTTATGTTTTGTACTAGAGATTCGAAGAGGTAAAATATCAGTATTTAACGTCTGGCAGCCCAAAAAGAATTTTAGGAACGGCTGAACCGATTTTGATAAACTTTTTGTTTTTGAAAGCCAATAATCCTGAGTATTTAACCTTGCATTGGGCTTTAAAAAATTTTGAGCCGTTTCTTCGGTACAGGGTAAGTTTGCATAATTAATTAAACCTAAATTAGTACTTTCCACAATATTTCACTAATTATTACAGTTAGAAACAATCTAATTTTAGCATTAAAAAGTTTTTTGGTGCTGGGGATATACGGAGGTTGGTTCTAAACCTCCAAAACTGATAATTGAGCAGTTCACTAATAGATAATTTGCATATTAGCAAGGTTATAAGCCTAATTCAGTACTTTTTACAATATTTTTTCACTAATTATTAAGGTTAAAAGCAATATAATTTCAGCTCTAAAGGGTTTTTAGGTGCAAGGAATTTGAATAAATAGTTTACAAACATCCAAAACCGATAAATTGAATAGTTAGCTAATAACTAATTTGCATAATAGCTTAATTTTTAAAAAAAATATTTAACTTTTAAAATTATTTCAATAATTTTTAGGGTTCACTGAACATTATTTGGTGAGGAGAATCTGAATAAATTGTTTACAAACCTCCAAAACCGATAATTGAATAGTTAGCTAATAGTTAATTTGCATATTAGCTTAATTGACGAGACAAAATTAGATTTTTCGAATTGTCCAAAATTATAGGGTGGCTGAAGGGTTTTTGGGTGCGAGGAATCTGAGGAAATTGCTACAAACCTAGAAAACGGATTAAATGAATAAGTTGTGACGTTGATTGCATATTCCTTAATTGCTTTTGGTAAATTCGTGGAAGAAACTTCGCGACGACCGACGTGAGAGACCAATTAAATACGATTTTAAGAATTCATATCAAGACGGGCGTTACTATTTTTTACGCAAGTTGCTATTGCTCGGAGCGACCGCACCCCTCTCTGCTTCTCGACTGCTGCGCCACTAGATGATATGCGGCTGTTGCTTCAAATAGAATGTGGTCACACATTTATAGAGTAGTCTGTGTTGCCGGTGTGTTTAGGTCAAATTGAGCGAACGAAGCGAGAGAGAAAAAAACACCGAGTTGCGATCGGGTGCAACCGGAATGGGGATTTACCGGAACCGGAACCGGAATTTGAAAAGTTTCCGTAACCGGAACCGGAAAGTGAAAAATGCATTTCACCAAAAATTTCATTTTAATCTTATTTTTTGCTCTATTATTTGTGAAACAACCTTAATAGAACATAGGTATTTATTTTATTTGTTGTATTTTAGATTTTCGTCGTCGACTAGAAATGAAATTCACCATCAATGGCTTATATTCGGAATACAAGTGGCTTTCAAAAGAGATTCTTAAAAATTAGCAAAGTTAAGAAACGCCAAAATATGGCACCGGAATTTTTAAATCCGGTAAAAATTTTACCGGAACCGGGAGGTGAAAAATGCCGGAACCGGAACCGGAATTCCGGTTGCGCCCTAGTTGCGATATCGGCAAATTTGACACCAAACGTGTACTTATCATCTCATTTGTTGCGCGCATAGCAGCATGTGTCACTGTCACGAAATGTGTTTCACGCGACAAAAATCAATGTAGTAGGAGGAGAGCATTTGTGTTTAAGTTGTTAAAAAATTTCAACCAATAAACTGGAAAATAAACATAAAATTTGTTTTAGTCGTTTGCCGCAAAGATGACTAAAAATTGATGAAGTATTGCTGAAGACAAAACAACATTGCACGTACTTACATAAAGTCTGTAGAGTTCTTTTTTGGTTGGTAAACGTCGCTGTCACTTGTCATTGATGTTTACGCGTGACTTCAAAAAATTGACGTTTGTTTCAATTGCTCATGTTACAAAATATTAGGGTGTTTTGTTATACCCGCCCAGCCGGCGTATTCCCAGGAATGGTTGGATTTTGAAAATTTTTGCATATTATTTAAGCTTGTCATGACGTCCCCTGATCGCGTCACGCTCAAATTTGAATTTTTGAAAAATTCGATTTTTAAGCTCTCGAGGTCTCAGCCTTGGGAGCCAAAAATTTTTTGTCAAAGTTAGACGAATTATATACCATTGCACTCGGCTTGCAGAGCTGAGTTTAATGCTGTTAATTGTTTTACGATCATAATTCTGGCTAACAAATTAAATGGTTTGTCAGCGCGCCAAATCAGTTTTATTTGATCATAACTCGTTCGCCTGAGTCTGATTGCGGAACAGTTATCACCATTAAACTCAGCACTGCAAACTGAGTGCAATGGTATATAAGTTGTCTAACTTTTTGACAAAAGGCTTTTGGGTCCCAAGGTAGTATCTCGGACCTAAAAACCGAATTTTTCAGTAACTCAAATTTGGGCGCGTGACATGATTAGGAGAGGTCATGAGAAGCTCAAATATGCAAAAATTTCAAAATCCAACCATTTTTGGACGAACGCCGGCTGCGGGATAACCGAAAAGAGCCAAGCATTGACTAACCTGTCGTGTTGTTGCTAACTACGATGCGAGGTGATGCAATGCGAACGATCGTTTTACTTTAAAGGGGGCCTAGGATCCCTAGGGATGGCCCTGTATATAAGTTCCTGTTACAAAAAACCTTGCATGCCAAGCGAGCGAAAAGTCACACGTATATTTATGAGCTATCATATGAAATCTTACCTTGGATTGTGTCGGTTTGAGGAAAATGTAAAATGCCAGCCAACAGATATTCTAAATCAATATTATACTTTGTTAATACAAATTATCCGCATAGTCACAAATTTTGCAGTCGCGATTCCGAGATAAATTTGCTGTTCCGATTCCGGTATAATCCAGTTCCGCTTTGCACCCTGCTGGGCAGGCAAGACTTACAACAAAGACATAACAAAGAAAGGAATTCTGAAACCAAGCGATTGGAAGCCAAACAGAGTTTTAATACTTAAACAAAATTAACGAAACGGCCATGTTACTTATTCTGATCGATGTCGTGGAAATAGCAACATAGGAAAAATTTGTTAAGTATTCTAAAGCCAACAACAACAACAACAATTACTTATGAATAAATTCGTGGGAGCAACACAAAAGTGACAATTTTCAAGCATTCGAGGTAAGAAACATGCCGTTTTAATGATTTTGTCAAATTTCTCGTTGCCAAAAAACCCTTTAATGTTGAAATCACGTCGCATGTAAACTTAATCCTTTCTCACATGAATATTTTCTATTTCTCCTGAGACCTACATTTAGGCTAGGATTCGAACTCCAGTGACTGGAGTGGGCGGCGTTTACCATCACCACTCAGCTATAGGTGCTTGACGCTCAAGCCCGAGGGGGCTCTCACGTCTTGTGGTGATTTAGTACTATGAATACGTGTTGCAATTGTTAAACACGGTGCGGTTTTCTGATTTATCCATGTATATATAAATTTTCTGTGCATCCATGATGTAATTCTTAAGCGAACCTCCCGCTTACATATAGGCAGTACCGGCTCTGGTCCTATAAATCGGTTCCTGATCCACGCCTTGCTAATTCATCTGCTTAATCATTACCGGCTACATTATAGTGACCCGGTACCCACACTAGTGAAACTTCATTTAATTGTGAAAGTTCTTTAATTGCTATTCGACACTCGTTAACTATTTTAGATGTAATTTTTATACCAAATCTTTACACAAACTTTTAGAGTTTTTATCCATGTTGAGAGCATAGGACCCGGCCAGGTGGTCCTTTATCTATCCGTTAAGTACAGTTTGAACAGTCTAAAAATGTTTAAATAACAGCTCAAAATAAACGCTTTATCAATATTAAACGGCTGCGTTAGTAATCAGCTGTAAAATATCTGATGTCTCGTTAACTTCCTGTTCGCTTTTTAGACAACAGAGTAAAATAATACACTGTGTAGAATTTTAGTGGTGAAAAAAATTTAAAGTTTTTGCCAAAATGGCCAGAAACTTGACGTATTTGATGAAGTGTTAAGTAAATTCTCTTACTTACAGCATAATCACGATAACGAAATTATAAAAAAACGACCATTTGTTTTGATTACTGTGCTGATTATGTTCTTAGATTGAAGATACATATATGTTGTGTCATAAATGCGCTTATAATGTATTATGAATCTAAAGTTGCTGATAATAGTAAACGGGGAATTAGTGTAGAAAGCGTTTACGGTAGGGTTTTTGGGTTGTTGCGCGCGTTCCCGGCACTTTGATTAGGTTTAGGCTTGAGCTTCGGGAAACACGCTACTTAAGCCTAAACCTAAACCTTTGTTTAAGCTTCTATCTAAAGCGTATGGTTTACAACGTTAAATGTGAGCAAAGTGCACAACAGTTGGTTTATATATACGCGATAACGGAAAGTATAAAGTTGAATTTATTGCAAACTGTAAGAAGCCGAACGCTATTTTAGTGCTATAAATCTTAATACAGGATGTTAGTTTTGATCCCTGCAGGATGTTAGTGTTGATCCTTGCTGGGTGTTAGACGGAAGTGGTCTCACTTTCGGGATACCAGTGAACCTAACAATCTGGTAGTATGACAAACTAACACTTACCTTTCATTTGAACTTTCTCCCAATCAAATCGATGGGAAATTAGCAAAGTTACAAAACTTTAAATTAAGAATGGCCCTTATTATATAACTGGCCCCTATTACGAGCTTTTACTATAACTTGTTTACAAATAGCGATTTAAACGCTGCTCCACAAGACTATAAAACTACGAGAGACAGTTTTTCAAAGCCAGTCACGTTTTCACTGAAAGTGTAGCCTGAGTGGCAAACTTTTGGATCGAAAGGGTGAAATATAGAGTTGTAAGAATGAAAATGTTTTAATTGTTGAAGCTTTGTACTTTAAGGAGGGTATAAGTATAACGTCAGACGAAAGCTGATTGGGCGAATTAGCGATTCAGCATGCAGACGTGCTGCAAGCTATGTGCCAACGGGTTTTTTTCAAAATCCTGGATAGATCTTTGAGGTGGAATCAAGGCAGAAAAACGTGGGATGTGAGCGAAGTGTGCGATAAGCCAAACACAATTTTAGTATAACCACGCTTCAGATTTTTAATTTTGGGGGGGGGGTGAACTGCCTGGTTAAAGGCTGAATTGATCATTGTAATTTTATTGTAAGCAAAACACTAAGTTTAATGTGTTTAATGGGTAGTTCGATGGCTTATAGTTCCTATACGGCGCACATACCACATACTAGAAACGAAAACCAATATATAGAACTATGTAGCTAGCTGGCTAACTATATATAGACGATATAGCAATGCTTCGTAGCGAGGCACGTCGGAATATATAGCGTTGAAATGTGTTACGGCACATGAACTAATATATAAATATACTAACATAGTATGGTAGTGAATACAAGCGTTGTTTAGTAAAACAAGGATTTGTGCTAGTAAGTACTCCAAGTTCCGTGGTCTCAAAATGCTTTAAGACGTATTGTCAGCTAGTGACCGTGTGGCGATTGCAGGATTTGTCGGTGTGTAGACCCGAGGTTGGGCGATCCTCATCGAGTTTAACTGCGAAAACACCCGCGTGAAAATCATTTAAGCAGGAATGGCGAAATAATATGCGCAAGGGCGAATATTTTATTTGTGGTTAAAGTGGCTGAAAGGAACATTTAAGAACTACCTTCATCTGAGGTTGAAACAATCTTCGCATGCTCGGATCTTTGTATGTACCGCTACCAAAATAACGCAGCCTCAAAGAAAAGTATGGCGAGCGCATGTACGAGTGAGAAATTATTTTTGCGACATCCACTATTCAAGTGGTGGCTTTGAAGTCAAAGTCTATACATATCTCTGATACCATTCGCATTTTTCAGTAGTTCCGGCGCAAAATTTGAATTTGGAGGTACGGAATATGTACAAATCATATATATGTCTGGGACATGGAAACTAACCGTCACAACTGAGGGAGGTTGAACTAACAAGAAAAACGTGCGAGTGAGAATATCCACACCCAATTTTAGCATGAAATCCCGATGCAAAAATTTTAGCTTGGCATCGAAATTCGTCAAATGCATGAATTGGCATTGCTATCTGGTGCTTGTTTGTGTAAATTTATCATTTCTGAGGTAAATTTGGCTTAAAAATGTGGATTGTTTAAAATGATTAGCCTGGAAACAGCTTTGTCCAGTATATTTGATTATGATTTATATTATTGTATTGTATTTGTTTTTCTTTAAGTTTTCGTTTCTTGGAGGCGATTCTGGTCCTCTTGCTGTTGGCGCTGTCGTATATACAAAGTTGGGTCGAAATCAAGATTCTGAACAATGCATTAAGAAGTAAGTTACCGTAATGATGGAAGTGGTGCAAGAAGGCCGGGATCATGGGTCAGACCGCCAAATATGTGGCAAAAATCAGACGATTTATGTCTCTCGGTTTGGAATTTTTAGCTAAAAAATAATCTGATTTTTTTGCCGTTCATAGAATTCTTTTGGTCCGCGGCTTGTTAGTTCAGCTTAAATCTACATTGAATCAGTATGTAAACGTTGCAAGATAGAACTCTTATTACATAAAAAATATGAAGATCGAAGCTGCTAATGGTTTTGTTATATAACGGCTATTTTTGGAGTGGCCTCATCGTGTAGGTTGACAAATTTATGACGTGTGGCTTGTTGGGGTGGCCATAGGTCGACCCCCCGTTCCGGCTCTGCGTTATTACTGCTATATTTGAAAATTATAATTACTGCTATATTTGAAAATTATAATTGATGGATTGTTCGCAGTTGCATTGAGTTAAACAAAGGTATGTTTGTCCTGTGCGAATTTTTGAAATTTGCAACATTATTATTATTATTCTCGACCTTAAGCTGAATATATGTTCGCTTATATGTTTTAAATTTACATTGTAAGCTTCAGATGAGCCATGTTGCATCGCAAAGTTTTCAGCAAGGCAGGCCTAGCGCATCGGTACATTCCCGATTCTTGCCAAGATCCGCCACTCTACATATTATGTTTGACTTATTTTTAACAAAAGTGGATAATGTTCATGGGTAAGAGTAGTATGCAACTGAGCACATTCTGTGTGGAAAACCAATGTACCCAACGCTCGTTGCACTTTTTCATTTCCGTACCCTAAAATTTAGAGTATAATTTCAAAAACGATGGAACTACACATACAGTGGCAATAAAGTGTTTCCCGTACATTTTCAAACATACTAAAATGTTTACTTGATGTTAAACGTATATTGAATCTAAAGTCCCAAACGTATCCTGGGCCAATATGCAACAAGCGCTGGTACATTTTGTTCCCCGTAAGACTACACTAAATACATAAGTATCTAGAGTCATCATCGGCTTTTGCGTTTAATGACTGCACTATAAAGTGGTTTGTGTTGTAGTATTGATTTAGCTTCACTCTCCACGTATATCGTGTTATGACTTTCAAGTTAATCTACGAAAATTCGTCGCAATACAGCCGGTCGCCCGACCAGTCTCACAAGCCTAAGCAAAATCTTAAGCATAATCCTAAGTCTAAGCATAATGATGGGAACAAATCGTCGAATTGACGAAATTCAAGATTGTAAGTTGTCGGTCGACAAGTTGTCGTAAGGCGAACTCTCAAGATACCATTGTGATGATTTTCAAAAACATATTTTTTGTTATTCAGACTGAAAGAATTGTTGCCGCTTGTTCTGACAACTCGAGACATTCCCGATGAACTTTTGTACGGCCGGTGCGGATACTTATACGCGTTGATGTACGTTGCCGAAAATGTACAAAATCACGATATCGATTTGTCGTATTTTGATCAGGTTATCGTTTTCTAAGTTGTTAGTTTTCAAGTTTTGTTTGTGTGTTGGTCGTGCATGATACTCTTGTCCAGCTCAGTGCGGTCAAACACTGGTATCCGACATTAGGTTTTTTTAAATAGGAGTCTTTTAACTTATATATGCACTTCTCTTACAGTTTTCGACGAGTTACAATTAAACTGTAAGGTTATGGGAGAAGTGTTATAAGTGTTGAAACCTTTATTTCCCATCCAAATGATGGGTATTGTGGCAACTGCAATGTATGTTTCAACTAAAATAGTTCGTAATTTAGTGAACAACATGTTTGCCGATAACTGGTTTGTGTACATGTCGTAGCTACGGAACCAATGCAGCTATATCGTCAATATGGCTAGTCACGACAGCAATTGTCATAGTTGCTAGGCACCGGAGCAGCACAGTCGATCCGACTTTATACAAAGCAGATGTGTCTTAATTATTTGCTTGAATATTCTACATAGTGCTTATGGTTCAATCTCACCGCAGCTAGCTTCTGTCATCAAACCATTTTGGTTGTGGCAATGATTAGCCAATGCACCACTGCGAATGAAACCATAGACAACGACAATTATTTTGCTTTAACTATTTTTTCAACAGGCTTGCAAACATTTTATTACGCACTTGCTGCTTATACTGAGATAATTAGAATTTACTGCCATGCTAAAATTGTTGCCGTGGCTAGCAACATTTTTGTGGTTGATATGGTTCGGTTTTTACCGCGGCTACACGTACTTGAGTTATTGATTTGCAGGTTATCGACGCCGTAGTTGCGTCAGGCCAACATCTATCACAACAACTACGAAGTCCGTGTCCGTTGATGTTCGAATGGCATGACTCGTTATACTTGGGTGCTGCGCATGGTATTGCCGGCATCATTTTCATTTTGCTAAGGGTAAAACCATTCATATTTTACACTTTGACCATTAAGGTGCTGCATGTATTAAAATATATTATATTACCTAATAATTTTCGAAACTTTTGTTCAAACTAGAATTTTGGAAGGGAGTTACGTTCTTTAAAATTTAGAGATGGATAACTTGTATTACCAACTGAAAAAATTTCTGAAACCTTTATGATCATAAGTTAACGTTAGCGTTGGGAAATATATAGTCAAGTCAAAAAATTTAATGCTTCTTTCTATTAGAATTTCGATGTTTCAATGTGATCATTAAACAGGTCCCACACGCTGAGTCATTGACTGCCTTGAGTTTTAATGGATCCGACGGTACATTTGAAACTGTTACACTACGTGTGGAAACATTAAATTAGCCTCAAACATTATTTTAATCATCTCAGTTTTGGCTCCTTGCAAATCATGTTTGAAAAAATTTTGTCAATTCTCATTCAGAAGTGCAAGTTTTTGCTGCGAGAACTTGCCGCTGCAGCTGCTAATAATTCTTTGAAAATTTAGTCATGATCTTGGTTCACATATGTGAACAACCGTGGTTACACTATGACAAGAGTGTGCAACTGGGTATATTCTGTGTAGAACAGAATGCACTGAGCGCACGTTGAGTTTTTGCCCTGCCTTATTTAGGGGGGACGTTGCACTAATCGCTAATATTTTGGATTTGAACTGAAGCCTATATAATTATATTCTTATCCCTATGTTTTTATGTGGGTCAGGAAAAAATATGATACGCGATGATACATTACTAACTCCACACAATCTTTATTAGCTATTGCTTGCAAATTCATTTATGGTAGATTCGAGTCTTTTCGGTTATCCCCAAACTGTCGTTCGCCCAAACGTGGTCATATTATCAAATTTTTTGCATATTTTACCTTCGCATGACCTCCCCTCATAATTTTACACTCACCTGGAAATGTAACACAGTTCAGTGCAAAAGTCTTAGCTGCAAATTCTCGCTTCAAAATCTTGCACATATCAGTAGAGTTTTATGTTTCGGAAGGTAGTCAATAATTAATCAAACCCCGGACCATTTGATTAAGTCGCTCACAAATTATCTGTATTCAGTGTAGGTTATTTCAGACACTGAAATTCCGCAACAGTGACGATTTAAAGCGATTACTTGAGCCATGTCTTGATTATTTGATCACTTTGCGATATCCGTCGGGCAATTATCCATCGTCGATTAAAAGTCAAAGTCGTGATAAACTTGTTCATTGGTGTCACGGAGCCCCTGGATTCAGTCATATGTTCCTGTTGGCGCACAAAGTATGTAATTTATATTACGCTAGAGTTGATAATTTTAGACAAGTGTATGCAACATACTTATAATTGGATTTGGGAGTATCGAAGCGTTAGTGCGCGTAGCGCTTTTGGCCGACGACGACAAACATCATGTTTTGGGCCTATGTTAAACAAATTGATGCAGTTGACTCAAGCAATAACCTCTGTATCCTGCCAGTAGAGAAAGTAAGAAACAAGCCATGTGTGTAAAATAACAAAGGTTACATTTTTCTTTCATTCATGTAATGCACTTGATTGCACACTGTTGTATCGAAAATGTTATCTGCCCCTGATTACACCGGGTACAGACTATTTATAATTGTTAGTCATGGTTCGCTTACTGTAGTGACACGTATGAGAGGGGCCTTGTAATAAAGTCCCTAATATGAGTTCGAATCAATAGGAGTTTATTTTCCTAATTAGAGTCAGAGTAAATGGACAGGGACCAAAATTGCTAATTAGAAATTAGTCCATAAACGTCAATATTACTCTAATTAGATTGCGTATATGCTTCCTGGACCAAATTAATTCCTTACAGAACATTATTCTTTACTTGTCTATATTCATAGCAGTAATACTCAACTTTTATTCCTAAAGTAATGAACTTAAACCATAGAAAATGGATGACATAAGATAAGGGTGTGGGGTGCGGACAATTAAAGCTTAGTTTAGCAACAAATAACAGTTTGGAACCGAATAGCAAGGGGGTTTATTCTGAAAAGACGAAATAAATATTAATCTCCCCCCCTCCTATTCGGGTCACTGCAGTGTTCTTTAATATCGTGTTGGAACACATCTCACGGCTTAGCGGGTAAGTACGAAATAGCTTTCAGTGATCGTTATGGGCATAAAATAACATGTAATTTTTATTGTTCTCTGACTGCCGGAATTTTGAGTCCGGATTCTTGAATGGTAATTTTCACGAAAACTATCGTCATACCAGATAATTATTGATGATCTCTTGACTACCGTAGCTAGCAATTGAAGGCGGTGTTGCTTTGGTATTTGTTCAATTAGCTTAAACTTTCGCACTGTCGAAATTGGTAGAGTGCTACAGCAGTTTTTTTACAATAAGCTTGATACCTGTTTGACAAATAACAGTAAACTTAATTGTATCTTCTTGGAATCGCATGGACTAGTAATAGCATTTCTGAAATAATTGTTAAGGTCTATCAAAAAGATGCATACCTACAAGAAGCAATTTCATGCGGCGACGTGATATGGCAGCGTGGTCTGTTAAAGAAAGGTTACGGATTATGTCACGGAGCTGCTGGCAATGCTTACACATTCATTGCGTTGTATCAAGCGACCAGAAATCCAAAACATCTGTATCGTGCTTTGAAGGTAATGTTGGATTTAGTTTTTCTATTATTAACTACTGCATTTTAGTGTCAAATTCAAGAATCAGTATATTGCGTTTTATCTTTTAACGATTATAAAACCATCTGAGAACTACAATTTACTTTCATGTTTTTGTCGCTAGAAATACGATTTATAACATTTTGTTTAAATAATTCATATCACATACGCCTGCCTGGGGCATATACGTTGGTAGAATAAAGGGTATTTATCCCTTCCTGAAATTTCTGAAGAGACGAGTAAAACAGATCTTTAAGAGGAAATGGAATATTTCTGTACCCTAGAAGTTGTAAGATTTTTGTTCAGATTGGGCTGCGCCCTCCCAAAGTCAAACCATGGCTACGCCGCTTGTGCACATCTGAGTAGTTATTTTTCTTCGCTGAAAAGATCTGTTTGTACTGCGCAACTATGCAAATTGGTGATATCGTCACGAATTTTTGAAATAAATTAATGTATAAAATGAGATTGGGTGCAATTGCGTAAGATGAAAAATTTGTAGGCTGTTTCATTCGCTATATTTGCAATTTTTAACAGTTTTATTAAGTCGGTGTCGATATATTGTCACGGTATTGCGATTTGTAAAGACTACGAGTTGCGGACCGTCTTGGTTTGTTTGAACACCCTACGAACAGTAGAACCTTGTATACAATAAGATCGTAGCTAAGGATGTGCCGATTAATCGGCATCGGCAACAATCGGCACTTTTGGTGAGTATCGGCATCGGCACTGCAAAAAAAATTGCCGATTCTTTGCCGATACTTTTTGCACATAACAATTAGTTGGAATGCTATCAATTTTATTTCTGAGCGCACACCAGTGTGTCTGCTTAGGAAAATTGTTATCTCTCTTGCGTCTGTGTTTGAAAAAAACTAATTGAAATTAACCGTTCTTATAAAATTATAATCGTTTATGATGGTTAAAGTTTAAGCATTCATATAATAATGTAATTTAGTATTCTATCTGGTTATTAAGCATGGTTTATTAAGTTGGAATCGGCGTTGGCATCGGTTCATCATCGGCAAAATTTCAAAATAAGAATCGGCATCGGCAAAAAATTTTATTATCGGCACATCCCTAATCGTACCATTTAGAAATATTGTATTTTTCATAACTTTAAATTTGGGCCCGAATGATGAGATGTACATAGCAATCACACTGAATTATTTTAAATCATATCCTTATCTGAAAATATGGATTTTGGTTGTGAATGCAATGACGAACTGAAAGTGTCCAAAAGACGTATGATATTTTGTAGCAACAATAGAAATTCGTTCTTCATAATACTTAATTTTTTAGTTTTGTCAATGGATATTTGACTATGGCCGTCATGGATGCAGGATTGCAGATCGACCATTTTCGCTGTTTGAAGGTATTCTGAGAATATAATTAGTTTTTATGAATACAATACTAAGAATTTTACTAGAACTGCGGTGATACAGCAGTTACATGAATGTTTTTAAACATTTGATTCTGGTTGAATAACTTTTTTAGGTATAGTACCTATTACTGTCTTTGTATTGCACGCTTTCATATAAACGTACAACGATAAAAATGATTTTTTGGCTTCGTAGGTACACTTTCCCCCACATTTAAAGTTACGATTTAAGCTCACTTTTATGTAATTAGGCTTAGGTAAGCCTGTTTCCGAACCGTAAGCCTAACCTTGTAGGAAGGAAGCTATACAAGAGCTGTTTATATTATTCACTATAAGTGAACAATTGCGTGTACCGAGACTTCAAATTTCAGGTATGGCTGGAACGATTTATTTTCTTGGTGACATGCTAAAGCACGATAATGCGAAGTTTCCTGCCTTTTACTGAAGCTTGTTGACCGAGTAATTTGAAATTTATATGTATTCGTTCACTGTAAATTCTAGCGAGTTGATTGATCAGCTCACAGGACGAAAGAGTCATTTCTGGTTATTTCTGAGTTAGGAAACATTAACTCACTCTGAGCTTACTGGATCCTGGATGAGTTTCTTAACTCAGAATGAGTTCAATCAATTAAAATTCTGAATTCTGAAAGACCTATTTTAGACTCCGTGATTCAACTCATTCTGAATTAATTACAAATTTGTAAGAAAATTGTTATACCATTTTTATGCGACCCGCATCAATTGCATAATTAAAACCAACTTGTGTCATAATGACCTATTTTCGTTTATGATGATTATTCGATTTGCGGGTATGCTTTACATATTCCTGCATACATAATTTGCCGTATTATTGAAATACTACCTGCTAAATTTTTTGTAAAAACGTTGCCATTTGTGTTCACGAATATATCGAAGTCGGAATATATGTCAAAATTATTTGTATGGACCGAAGTTTCAAAGTGAACGGAAAAGGGCATTAAGTTGATTATGTATATTGAGACTTAATGAAAATTACTATATATTTGTAGATTGATTAAACTCTGCTGTAGTGAACCGAGTGAGATGGGTCCCCATTTTGCATGTTATCAATAGGAGCATGTATCGTTAATTAGAGTCCGTCTGTGAAAGTATCAAACGTACGTAAACCAATACGTTTAGATGATAGCTTTCTACTATTTTTCGTAAGCACGGTCCTGACGACTGATGGGTAAAGCACATGTACTTAAGCTCTGTGGATTAGTATTTTACTAGCGTCATCGTTGCATAATATTGTCTTTTCAGTAATCACATGACTGTGTGCTGTTTTAATTGAGCGCATTGCAGAATATCAGAATATAACCGGAGGCGGAAAATAGCAGGGTGTGAACGGTTAGTAAAAATAACGGAAAGAGATAGCGATCAAAATAACTGAAAACGGATAATTCAACGACCGAAATTGTTTTAGTTTGGTAGGTTTAATTTAACCTAAAGTCGTGGAAGATTGGATCCATGTAAAGATCAGAAGCGGAACGTTTTTCTGTGGGCCTAGAATAGAGTAAGCTTATGGTTTAGACTAATTTTTTGCTTCGTTTAGGCTTAGGAATATGCTTATAAAATACTGTTTCGCCCCTGTTCTTTACAAGTTTCCGAAGGTTGTTTAGTTTTGTTGTATTTTGAGTTGACTACGGATCATCCATGTAACAATGCGCACATAGTTGTAAAAAAATGTCCACCCACCCCCTTAGGACCAGTGTGTCAAAAAACGATGCTATAAGGAGGGCCTGATGACGACACACACCCTGTACTTAGAGAGCCGGTTTTGTCCAGACAGTGTTCCAAGAGAGTAAGGACAAAACAGAGTCCCTATATAGGGACTACTGACAAAACACAGACTCTCGCTACAGCGTTGTTTCTACGAACTAACTTTAATCTTTTGTGTTTAGCTTCTGCTAAAATAAATGTACAACGATAGTCCCTTCGAACAGTGTCTCGTTACAGTGTAAGGACATTATGCGCTGTGTTCTGTGAGTAGTGACATTGGAGACCCTGTAAGCCGGATGTCTGCGTTCACCTTGGACTCTACAAAGAGACCAGTTCTAAATATAACATTCTTCCTACAGAGTTCCTGAAAGTGACAAGGTCCTTACACAGACCTGGACAATTTTTTACGCTGGTGCGCGCACTATTACGTGGACGATACATAAACATACAAGGGTATATAAGGGTGGCAGCCCTCCCGAGAACGAAATGAAATAGAATTTAGGGTCCACTTTCTCTACAATTTGCCGCACAGTACTTGGATAACCTGTACGAAGGCGGGGAAATTCCGAATGTTTGAACGTTCCAGTTTGCCCGTCTCCAAACAAAACCTACGCATTAGATTTTTCGTTTCCGTTATTTTGATCACTAAATGTTTTCTGTTCTGCCAGTTTCAATACCAGTTTAAACACCGTGGTCATCGTTGATTTTGTTCTACATTTACACATTGACCAGGGTGCAACCGGAATTCCGGTTCCGGTAGGGAAATCCGGTATTTTTCGCTATCCGGTTCCGGTAAGAAATCCGGTATTTTTTCACATGAATTTCCGGTATTTGCGGTATTGAATATTTTTTCTCATTCGAAAATTTAAGAAAAATTGGCGTATTGTTCTAACTTATTTATCTAAAATTGTTCGAGCGTGTATTGCCACAATTTTCAATTTGTGCCATACTTATATGTTTTCACCTACTGCATTTGTTTCCAATTTTGACATTCTAAATGTTGTGTTTACAGCATTAAAAGCGACAAAATAGCGCTTAAAATGAATTTTTCGGTAACAAATATTTTTTATTTTCAGGCTCCAGTTCCGGTATATTTTTAACTTTCCGGTTCCGATATTTTATAATTCCGGTTGCACCCTGATATTGACAGCTTGTGACTTAAGCTTAAAGCTGCAAGCGCTAACTTCAACTTATATTTAAGTCGAGACTTAAATTATATCTCTAAGTTAACCAATATTTAACTTTAATCGCTAACTTCAACTTATATTTAAGTCGAGACTTAAATTATATCTCTAAGTTAACCAATATTTAACTTTAATCGCTAACTTCAACTTATATTTAAGTCGAGACTTAAATTATATCTCTAAGTTAACCAATATTTAACTTTAATCGCTAACTTCAACTTATATTTAAGTCGAGACTTAAATTATATCTCTAAGTTAACCAATATTTAACTTTAATCGCCGTCTAAAGCAGTTACATTAATGACTGTAGTGTTCGCATCAATTATCGAACACCGTTTCTCGTTAGTTCTCCCGATTCCGCTGTCAGAAAATTGTGGCGACGCTCGAGTTTTTCTGTACCGCGTCTCGGAGACTGCGAGCGACGAATTTATGCTCGCAGCAAAACTACAACCTTGTGAAATATTGCTGACGCTATCAGCAGGTTTACATTCATCTACACTTTGTATATCGTCCGTATCTTCGCTAGAAATGTTTTCCAACGTCTGCTGTGAGTCGCTGACTGCGTAATTGACAAAACTACTTTGGCTAACACTATCACCTGTCAATTGATGAACCCCGCGTGGAAATCCAAATCGTCCTAAACTGTCGTCAGATCTGTGTGATGTTGCAGCTGCAATATTTGTAAAATGTGCAAAACAACGTTTATCGCCGTTTTCCAGTCCAATATTCGATATTCGCAGCGCGTGAAGTTGTTGTGGGTTCGCCAATTCTGCTTGTGTTTCGTTATACGTTGAACATTGAAGTTGAGCTGGTGCTACGCTCCGTTTTATTCGCGACAGCGGCAATAGAGCACCTTTAAGATTGAATGGAAATACCATTGCCTCTGCACGAGTGGCATACGCGGCTGCGCGCTGTTTTGCAGTTGCTTTTTGATATAACACATCGTGGATAATGTTTTGAGCAACGCTGATAACTTGCTCGCGAGACATGCACGACGTTTTGTGTTCGCGAAATGTCAGGATTGCTTGGTGGATATCTTGAGCAGTCATGGAGCTTACTAGGCTAAAATGTATTAAAATTCAAACGTTAAAATTTGTAAAAAGTATGTTTCCGCTACAGAAACAGATCGCAAGCTGATTTGGCCAATGTTACTTTTAGGGGGCGTAACAGTAGACTAAAGCATATTCCTAAGCCTAAGCGTTGTAAAAATGTGTTCCTAAGCCTAAACTTATGCCTAAGCCTAAGCAAAAAAATGTAATCAAGAATCTAAATATACTCTTTTATAGACCCACCAATGAGTTTAAGAAACAAAGCTTAGTCTAAGCCTAAGCTTCCCCGTTTCTCACTGTCAGTACAGCAACCTGTATTATAGAATCTCACAACTTCGGTCCCTTAAGCTAATTTACTATCCAAGGTGTGAACGGGGCAGGACCAAGGTAAAGATTGACTGTAAAGATCAAGTTAAGCTCTTACGTAGAGTTACAACCAGTCAACAAATTAAACACATGATATGAACAGTCCGTAACCGAATAACAAGGTGGGTACTCTCTGGAGAGACCAAATAAATGTCAGTCCCCCTCTTATTCGGGTCACTACAGTAACAGACTATGGACAAGATGTAGTTCGGTAGCTGCAACTGAGGACAAACCAAAATCCCTTGACGCATCAACATGAAAATTTACTGTTTGTATACCATCGTTGTGGTCACACACTTAGTTGTACGCCCAATGTATTGGGCTTTTTGATATCTTAATTTGAAAGCCCCTCAGCCCAGAGTGCGGTGTCTTAAGATAGGGTAAAATTTTTCAAAATAGCGTGAACAATATTACGTGAATGCTCCACTAGGATACGCAAAATTCATCACTCATAAGTTGGTACTCTCTGTTTTCCCGCGAGACAAACAAAAAAGCTGCGGCATTCGTGTTCCCACGAGGCAGACACAATACGTTGCGGCCCTCATTTTTCCCACGAGTCAAACACAAAAATGCCACCATCATTTTTCCAAAAGGCAAACGCAACAAGTTTAAGCTTACGTGCGCTCCAACTTGCGTCGTTCATAATCATGAAGTTTTGGCTTGTGATTTAGTTTTGTTTTGTCAACCAGCCAATTATAATTAGGTTCATTGTCACCGCCGGTAAACGCTGCCGTTCCAGTTGTTGTATGTCGTAGTATCAGTTGACTTTGATCAAATCGACGCACTTCATTAATGGCTTGTGAAACTTCTTGTGTGAATTGTTTTGCGATGGTTTGTATCGATTCTTCTTCCGCGTAAATATCTTCTGCCATTTTGTGACATTTGAACAACGACAGTAACCAGCGGCATTTCGACTTCATTAATCGCTCGATCCAATTGGATAGAAAACCAACACAGAACGAAAACCACGCGAAAATTATGTTCGTCAACGACTGCAATGCAGACGATTTTCGTGGTTTGATCACAGTTGCTGTATGCAAATCCACCGTGTTTCTACCCAGTCTGTTGTTTTACTTTGATAGAATTTGTTATTATTTGCGCATTCTCTGAAAATATGCAAGCTGAAGAATGGTATTATATCTATCACTGCTACGGCCATACATACTAGCGGACCCAGAAGGAGAGAGGAAAGGGGGGTGCACTCCCCATCAAAATTTGTTGTTATAAAATGGTGAAGTTCCTGCCTTATAAATTTATATATTCCCCTCAGAAAATTTTTAAAAAAATGATAAAGTTTCTACGTTAACATTCTTCGCTTTTGTAGCAGAAACCTAAATATATAGAAGCAATGATCAGTTAATAATACAAATGTAATTCATATTTGCCGCTGTGCGAGTTTATATTAAACTCAGTTGGCATTGTTGTTTGCATAAGTGAGCACTTCAATGGATAATTTCGGACAATATCTCTTGAATATATATAAGACAATTTATTTTTTGCAAAATTTATCTGTTTAGCGACTTCCGTTTTAATACTTTTGTCACAATTTTCATGGAAGAATTTCCGAAATTTCGCATAAAATTAGCGTAAAAGCAAACAACATTATATTGCAGATATTGGGTAAAATTAACTAAGTAATTATCATTATTACTACCTAATTTCGCCTCAGCTCCGGGTCCGGCTCCGGCAAGTTTCGTTAACCACCGGTTACAGCTGCGGCTCCGGTATTTTTCAACTCCAACGCACCTTGGCAACAACAATTCGACTTGAAAACTCAGCTATTGTTATCTGACTGAATAACGGGGTTGATACACCGAATGCTAACGCCTGTACCTACTACCAAAGCAACGAAAAAACAGACTGAATCTCAAGACGATGTAAATGCGGAAGTTATCAATGCTGTATTCATCGTCACCGCAGTTGTGCTTGGTCTTTTATGGCTATAATTGTTGTTCGTCCCAAAAAACAACTGAAATTTAAAGGTTTCATTTGATTAGCGAGAAAACTGGCTCATACAAGTAAAGGTAAAAATGCCAATACTGATTGACGAAATCACGTCAAATATAGATTGCTATTTAATAATTCTCTTAATATTAAGAAATGTTAGTTGTCCTAAGGAGGTGAGTGTTATATTCTGAGTGCAGGCAAATCCTAACAGCACACGGAATTCGATTAAAAAACCAACGCTGCGAAGAGTCACATCATGAACAGGATATTTTGGAAGAGCAATACTGCAAATCAAATGTTAATAAAGTAACTGATGCGGGGTTCATGTTATAACCAGGGCAGCTTGGGACACGTTTTGTCCCTATTGGACTATTCGGTAACGTTTTGTCTGCTTGTAGATCTTATATCGCATTTAAAACTTCGTATTTGTCTGCTATTGTCATGTGTGGGTTGCCGTTATTTCTTAAATATCATGTGATTTTCGAGGTATTGTCTCGAATATTATGATGTTTTCAAGTGTCTGCATACTTGAGGTAACATACCCAAAATGTCCTGTGGAATATCATATGATACTAGAATGTGAAATTTGAATTTTTGAATTCTGAAACTGTGGTTGTAAGTGATTTTGTTTCGGAAACGATTTGCAGGCGTGTATTTGGTATTTAAAGCACATTATTTTGTGCTTCTGCTGTCCAACTTTTCATTCATTTGTTAGTACCAAAGGATTATATACACTGTCCCGCTGAATCATAGGATATTCGTTAAAATTTTGGAATATCACATGTTTATTTGCATAAATGTGCCGCAGTATCACATGACATACCGAATCTTGTACACGTTGAACATTTGAGTGTGCTGCGGCCCCTCGTCTTGTAGTTTTCAAATTTTGTTTTGTTAGCTTTATAAACCGTTGTGGTTATTATTAAACCAACATTTTGCGGCCGTATGCTTTATTTATGGCTCCTGATATAACGTAAAAGCTAGCATTGTTATATTTTTTGCACTGTTTTATACTTAAAAGACAATGAAACGTGGAAACGACTAACAACAAATTAATAAAGCAAACACTAAGGCAGAAACATATTTTGCCCTGCAAAATTAAATAAATAAGTATTGGCTGAACAGCTTATTTTTTGACGTCAATCGCATTAATCTGTTAATATTTTGAAAATTGACATTAATATAATATGTGTGAAATATAATTTTGGGCGTTGACATTAAATACCGAACCATCAAACGATGCATAGATAAGAAATTTATAGTATAACCTTAACCTTCCAAGTTTTCAGTTTTGATTCAAAAGTTGCAACGGTTTTAAACATGGCTATCTGTCAAGGCACAGTGATAGTGTTTCTTGCATGTGTTACGTGTATTTCTGCTGGCAATGTTCAAGTTACAGACTGCGGTGAGTTGAAATGATTAACGTCATGCACTCGTACGGTGGCCCATGTTACTTTTTAGGGGCGTCATGGTTTCTGATGGGTCCATAAAAGAGTAGGTTTAGATTCTAGATTACATTGTTTTGCTTAGGCTTAGGGTTAGGCTTAGGAACACATTTTTGCAACGCTTAGGCTTAGGCTTAACAATACACTTAATCTACTGTTTACGCCCCTAAAAGTAACATTGGCCCGTGTATGGGCTCATGCAGAATACTGGATAGCTGCCTATGCAATTTAGTATAGAAATAGATTTAAAAAATGCTGCAGTGTAAATTTTCCAGTTCTAAAGATTAACATTACTCTATAACTTGCTTACAAACTCAGGTGTATAGATGTAAGCTCCTGGCGCCCATGTGTATACAATCTAGCCACCATCGGGACTGCACAAACTGAGTCACATTCGACTCTGCCAAAGTCAAATTCCACTCAATTAGTCGCACTTTTGACTCTGGCGGAGTCGAACTTGACTCACTTTGTGTAGTCCCGCAGAGCCTATTTCGGAGATAGTATATATTTGACTCACCATTTTTTGCAGTGTAACTTAATACAGAACCCTGAGGATAGATAATAGTTTAGAATAATGTTTTCTGTATATTTTAGGTGGCACTGTGGCAACGATGGGACCTGACTGGACAGTTGCACCACCGCCACCAATTGAGCTAATGACAAAACAATTCTGTGTGACTGGAAAGTTTCTGTTTAAAACTCCTGCAACTGCTGATCAAGTACGTATTTCATGCTGACACCATATTTTTCACTTATTTCTTACAAACAAAGGCAATGATCTTGTTAAATTCACAATAATACAATGATATATCGTACAATTTTTTGTCAGTTTTGTCATTGTTTTGTGAAAAAATTTTAAATTAGCCGAAATAATTGGTTTATCGTGTTCCCCGACTCATGTTATCTTTAGGACTATCACCGTTTTCCCGTACGAATGCAATAGAGTAAGATTATAAATTTTGCACTATTTTTTACTTGCGCTTATGCTTTGGATATACATACACTTTTTTGATGCTTTATGCTTAGGCTAAGACTTGGGAATATGCTTAGCCAAGAAACACGGCCCTAAACGTAACATTGGTTGTCTTATCTGTGGCTGTTTAGGCTTAAGCTTAGGCTTACACTGTAAAAAATGGGGAGTCAAATTGACTCTCTCGGAAACAGGTTTTTCCTGACTACACAATATGAGTCAAATTTGACTGCGCCAGAGTCAACAGTGAATCGAATTTGACTCTGGCGGAGTCAAATTTGACTCAGTTTGTGTAGTCAGGAAAAGCCTGTTTCCGAGAGAGTCAATTTGACTCCCCATTTTTTATAGTGTATAGGCTTAGGCTTAGAACACTTCGAAGTTGCTGCAAACATTCAACTTGGAATGACCAAGCACTGGTATAATCTGCTATTCGTTTGTTGATCTTTGTTTTAACCAATGAGTATATAATCAAAATTTTAGATGAAACAAGCCAAGTTGATCATTACCGCAACATACGTTGGACTGTTTTTCAATACCACCATATGTCAGAATGGCGATTCAATTTTGCCAGGGAAAGACGAGCTTTGGTACCAGAGTTTCTTTTTTCTGTTTTTTAAATGTTTTTGATTCCTTTGAGATTTTCTATTTTAATAAAATTAAACAAGGATGAAATGATTTTAATGATGACCGCATTACAATTTCAAAGCCGATATAATTTTTTGATGTCAGAGGAGGGTGTTTTAATGTGTGCAGTAACGTTCTCGTGCGGATCAACAAATATAAAGTTTTCTGTTTCGGCATTTAAGTTATTTAAAAAGAAATATATTTAAACATTATGATTTTAGTACTGTTGGATTTTGCGATGCTGCGGGCGCGGATGTTTGCAAAGATATTGTTAACGTCAAAGAGTATGACCTCAAGAACGTTTGCTTTGGACCAGTCAAAAATTTAGGTTGGATATCCAAATTTATCAATAAAGGGGTAAGTTATCTTGTTGCATACAGAAAAGATATTAAACTTTAGTGTGTGCTTTTCAAAAATTTTAGCAATATGTATATATTATAATGCTACTTCCAAGTTAATAAAGTTGCGCTGAGTTCACGGACAACCATCAAATTTTAAGCAAAACCGTCAAATATTGTTTAGTAGCATAAGACAGAGCGGTTATAAGGTCATCCATTGGCACTTTGTAGCTGCATAGTTTGGATGCATCTTACGCCAAACTAATTGATTGCGCAATGATAATGGTGTACGATAAAAGTCAAGTTTGACGCAGATCGATAATTGTAAAACTCTGTATTTTTAACCCTTTCTCACATGAATATTTTCAATTTCAAATGACATGTAATTTCAAGGAAGATTCGATCCCCAGTCTAACGGGTGGGAGGCGTTTACGATGATCACTGAGCTATAGGAGTTCAACGCTCGAGCCCGAGTAGGCTCTCACGTCATGTGGAGATTTTGTACTGCGCATATATATGTTATAAATGTTAAACACTGCTCACGGTGTGTGTATTGCTCGTACATTATTGTATTTAGTTGCTCATAGTACACTCTGAGTGAAAAAGTTAATATACTATAGTGACCCGAATAAGAGGGAAGGACCGATATTTATTTGGCCTGTTCAGAGGGTACCTCCTGTTATTCGGTTACGGACTGTTATTTATTTTGAACCCACGTTCCGCCACCCTTCATTACTGATATATATCCGGTAATTCTTATTCGGGTCACTACAGTAATCTTGTTTAAACATTACAAACCAGTTGTCCGAATTTTGTACCTATTTCTTTTAGGTTTCGAAATTTGGTTTGAAAGCTCAAATCGGCACATTATCAAGTCCTGGGCAACCGAAAGATAATTGGGCCTGTGCTTCTCTACCGATTCAAATTGATATTGAATAATATACGTCTATTACATTTTTGATTTTGAATAGTTTAGATTTTAAATCAAATGTTTTAATAAAATTAGGAGCCAGTTGTTAACATTTCTACACCAACTGAGCTCTGGCTAATCCATCGTATAAACGGCCCATGTAAAGATCAGGGACGGAGCGTTTTTCTGCGGGACTACAATAGAGGAAGCTTGAGGCGAGATTAGGTAGTTAAAATGATGTTTAATTTGTTAAATTTAGCAAATATTTGTAATGTGTTGTTAAATTGTGTGGTTTTAGCCTGCATAATCCTCATTCAAACGTTTAGGCGAAAATTTCAGAAACTGTGGTAAGAAAGTGTATATACTACATACTTCTGTTTTCTGTATACTGCGCTTGTACGAACCATAAAATAACTACAAAAGGATGATCAAAGATGTAGATTGCATAATAGGCCGAGGTGGGCGCTGGGTATGTTTTCACAGAATACTGCAGTTCTTACTAGAATGTATCCGGAACAATTTAAACTTCTAAGTTCCGATATCTGAAATAAATTTCTTAACTTGGTTTTAAAACCAGTTCTTCATTGACGGTATTTTAATACCATACCAGTTGTTCCGTGACACAAAGTAACATTCAATAATTATTCTCATCAGCATACAAGAGGTATTTGAATTTAAAATTTCAATGCTAAACTGCTAAATCTGCCCTTATAAGCGTTCAAGTGGGACCAGGGGTATCAATTTTAGCCTGAACGGGACATAAATCTAAATTTCAGGCAGGTAAATAAATGTTGCATTGGTTACATACATAAGCATTAAACATACAGTAAAAATATTAGAAAGCAAGGTAAAACCGGAAGTGAAAAATACCAGAGCTGAAGGTCGACAAAATTTGCCGCAGCCGAAAGAGAGGCGAAATTAGACAGATAAAAATGAGGTTTGTTAAATCTTCTGGTTTTACGCTTATATGTTTTCCAAAATGTCGTTAATTTTTTCCTCGAAATTGTACCAAAAGTTAACACAAATGCAACAAAAACATAAATTTTGTAAAATGAAATTTCACTGCCGAAACTGTTGGAACATCTGGCTGAAATTCTACCGGTGCCGGAGGCAGATCTCCGTATCTACCCTGTTGGAAGAGGATATATAAAATTTCTGCTTGCATCTTATTTGTAAAATGAAATTTCACTGCCGAAACAGTTGGAACATCTGGCTGAAATTCTACCGGTGCCGGAGGCAGATCTCCGTATCTACCCTGTTGGAAGAGGATATATAAAATTTCTGCTTGCATCTTAACCCTTTCTCACATGAATATTTTCTATTTCCCCTGAGACCTACTTTTATGCTAGGATTCGAACTCCGGTAACTGGAGTGGGAGGCGTATAACATCACCACTCAGCTATAGGAGCTTGACGCTCGAGCCCGAGGGGGCTCTCACGTCTTGTGGTGATTTAGTACAATGTATACGTGTTGCAATTGTTAAACACGGTGCGATATACATTACTTAACGTATATACACTGCGCTTAGTTGCCTATAGGCAACTTAATGTGAGAAGGTGTTATAGATAGTAAACTGAAAATTTTTCGCTTAAAGATAGTAAACTGAAAATTTTTCGCTTAACCCTTTCTCACATGAATATTTTCTATTTCCCCTGAGACCTACTTTTATGCTAGGATTCGAACTCCGGTAACTGGAGTGGGAGGCGTATACCATCACCACTCAGCTATAGGAGCTTGACGCTCGAGCCCGAGGGGGCTCTCACGTCTTGTGGTGATTTAGTACAATGTATACGTGTTGCAATTGTTAAACACGGTGCGATATACATTACTTAACGTATATACACTGCGCTTAGTTGCCTATAGGCAACTTAATGTGAGAAGGTGTTATAGATAGTAAACTGAAAATTTTTCGCTTAAAGATAGTAAACTGAAAATTTTTCGCTTAACCCTTTCTCACATGAATATTTTCTATTTCCCCTGAGACCTACTTTTATGCTAGGATTCGAACTCCGGTAACTGGAGTGGGAGGCGTATACCATCACCACTCAGCTATAGGAGCTTGACGCTCGAGCCCCGAGGGGGCTCTCACGTCTTGTGGTGATTTAGTACAATGTATACGTGTTGCAATTGTTAAACACGGTGCGATATACATTACTTAACGTATATACACTGCGCTTAGTTGCCTATAGGCAACTTAATGTGAGAAGGTGTTATAGATAGTAAACTGAAAATTTTTCGCTTAAAGATAGTAAACTGAAAATTTTTCGCTTAACCCTTTCTCACATGAATATTTTCTATTTCCCCTGAGACCTACTTTTATGCTAGGATTCGAACTCCGGTAACTGGAGTGGGAGGCGTATACCATCACCACTCAGCTATAGGAGCTTGACGCTCGAGCCCGAGGGGGCTCTCACGTCTTGTGGTGATTTAGTACAATGTATACGTGTTGCAATTGTTAAACACGGTGCGATATACATTACTTAACGTATATACACTGCGCTTAGTTGCCTATAGGCAACTCAATGTGAGAAGGTGTTATAGATAGTAAACTGAAAATTTTTCGCTTAAAGATAGTAAACTGAAAATTTTTCGCTTAACCCTTTCTCACATGAATATTTTCTATTTCCCCTGAGACCTACTTTTATGCTAGGATTCGAACTCCGGTAACTGGAGTGGGAGGCGTATACCATCACCACTCAGCTATAGGAGCTTGACGCTCGAGCCCGAGGGGGCTCTCACGTCTTGTGGTGATTTAGTACAATGTATACGTGTTGCAATTGTTAAACACGGTGCGATATACATTACTTAACGTATATACACTGCGCTTAGTTGCCTATAGGCAACTCAATGTGAGAAGGGGTTATAGATAGTAAACTGAAAATTTTTCGCTTAACCCTTTCTCACATGAATATTTTCTATTTCCCCTGAGACCTACTTTTATGCTAGGATTCGAACTCCGGTAACTGGAGTGAGAGGCGTATACCATCACCCCTCAGCTATAGGAGCTTGACGCTCGAGCCCGAGGGGGCTCTCACGTCTTGTGGTGATTTATTATAATGTATACGTGTTGCAATTGTTAAACACGGTGCGATATACATTACTTAACGTATATACACTGCGCTTAGTTGCCTATAGGCAACTCAATGTGAGAAGGGGTTAAGTATTACCGATAAGTGACATGTAGAATTTCAGATTGATCGGTTTGGAAATTCAATAATACAAGTTTCGTGATCCAATTCTGAAATTCGGGCGTATAAACATATACTTGATTCGGCTTGATAACTCGAATCCATAACTTGCATTTGCGTGATTAGGTTCGGAAAAAATATTTCCGACTTGTCCGTGGGTCAGTTCGGTAAAATCTTTCTCTGAGTTTTTAACGTGCTTGGGAGCACCTAGTGATGGGCATCGAATATTTTTTCATATCCGTATAAATGGCAGTTCTTGCCGGATATTTATTCGGATATCCGAAATTAAATATTCTATTTCGCATATCCGAAAGTCCATTTTGCGTTTTTGGGTTTCCGAACATCAATTTTTGTTTCTTATGCGCTTGTTTGAACTGGTTGCTCTGAAGAAGCACCCAGACTTACAAAGTGATTGTTATGAGTGGAAAACATGCAATTCCAAAATCGTTATTTATTCTGCAACTACCTCAATAGTTTTGGACAGGGTATTCGGTTTAGAAGATTGATACAGACTAATAAATACTTGCGTCGGCCACCTGAAATTGAATTGATTTGGTTTGGCTCGCGTCTTAAACTACTGCAATAAGGATTCTGTCGAATGTTACCCTTCCCTTGAGCCACATATATACACGATCCGTTTTATGCTCCAAGGAGAATGAACTGCATTGAAATATATTTACGCTAGATCGTGCAAACATCAGAAATTTCTGATGGGCGGCTAGTAAATAGTAAATATTTTTTGAGGGGGACCAATTGTAAGATAGGGGCCTTACCATTTTGTCACAAGAAATTTCCAAGGGGCAACTGTAAGGTATGTACCTTATTTTTTACAAAAAATTTTTTGAGGGGAAAATTGTAAGGTAGGGACCTTACCCTTTTATTACAAAATTTTCTGACGGGTGGTGTACGAGTCCTCTGCATCCGCTGGTGCCAGCTTTCTCACTAGACCGTAATAGAGTAGGCTTAAACTTTAGACTAATTCGGTTTTATTAATCATCGTGAAATAACCATGCAAATATTTTAACTCAGGGTTGAATACACAATTTTTTCGTCAACTCCAGCTATTTAGTGGCGAAACAATGTACTGAAGTGGCCCGAACAAGAGGGTGTGGGGTAATAAGAGGGGGGCCCAATTTTGACTCCCAATCACTAAGAGTCCGTATCCATAATAAGAGTCCGTAAGCGGATAGAGTCCCTAAATCCTATTTAGAGTCCATGAAGGTCAGTTATTCCTAGTTGTAGTGCATAAATGACTCCAGGACCAAATAAAATTGAGTTAGAATCTTTAAGATGTACTTAAATTTTGAACATACATTCCTAAGTATAACCTTGCATGATCGGTCGTAAGACAAATAAACGTTCAATTGAACGGATAGTTGCAGTACCGGATATATATCAGTAACGATGGGTGGCGGAGCGTGAGTTAAAAAATAACAGTCCGCAACCGAACAACAAGGGGGTACCCTCAGGAGAGGCCAAATAAATATCAGTCCCCATCTTATCCGGGTCACTACAGTAAATTTCAAATCTTTTTACACAATAGCACTTCGGATATCCGGATGTATATACTTACGCTTCATTTCGGATACATATCCGGATATTTTTAAAATCCGAATATCCGGCGCCCATCTATAGCTGCAAGTTTTATTTTGCCCACTATTACAACTTCTTATGTACATATAAAAATAATGGGATTTTTTCTATATTGTCGGAAACTATTATACCGTAAACAAATACCCAACAATGTGCTTCAATTCTACTTGGGAAACTCTACCCTACATACAGGAACAATAACAATAACTTTTAATGCTACATTTCATAGAGAAAAGTATGCAAGAACCGTTGCAAAAGACTTAAACAATACTTTAGAAATTAACTACAGTTCTGAAGCATAAGGTTCTATCACAAGTGTGAGTCCTTGCAGGGAGAAGTCGCAGCTGCGGCTTGCACGGATAACTCATCGCTGGAAATAGTTGTTAAATACAATGTTCACACTCTGAATCTTGACATATTACAATTCCGATTCAAAACGAGTTCCAATTCCGATTCCAAGTGCACAATCAATCGGAATCGGACGTTTGAAATCCTAATATAACCTTATTTATTGTGATACATAGCATAAAAATTCTCTATCTTTTATCTACTAAATTGTTTCCAATGAATTAATATTATTAATTGTTGTTTAGATTTACAGCACCAGAATTCTTCACCAATTTGTTCATGCCACGTTTTTGAAAATATTTGCCAGCCATAAGACTTTCTAAAATCAGTATTATATTTGCCAAAACAAATTATCTGTACGGTCACAAAACTTCCAGTTCCGATTACAGTTCCGGCATAAATTTGCTGTTCCGATTCCGATATAATCCAGTTCCGCTTTGCCCCCTGACCTATATAATTAAAGCTACAACGCTCCACATACATATTTTGAGCAGTATTTCAGCTGATTCTGAAAACGTTAGTGTGTTAAATACTAAATCTATATGTAGTTCTAATAAAAATTAAATATTTCAGATCATACTTACATTTTTTAGGTTAGTTGCGTTGTGACATTTTTGCTTGTATGAAAAATTTGCAGACGACTGCATTAAGGATCAAACTGGCCTATATATCATCACTATCAGACAAGCGAATGATCATAAATCAATTCAACTTGCAAGGTTATTCATACAGATGAATTAATTCTGAGCGTATCAAAACTTGTAGTTGCAAGCTTGAGCGGTAGGAAACATATTAGCATTCCATTCACCCATGCAGAAATCTTTACTCGAAATTTCGTGATTTAAAGACACTTTCCAATGTTTATAATTTCTACTTCGTGCACAATACATGTAACACTGGAATTAATTAAAGAAGCGCTCCGTAAAAATGTAGGTGCAAAAAATTTAAGCGCGTGAATAGAGCTTAAACCAATTAGTTTCTGTGAAGTAGTGCACTGCTCAAGTTTGTTCATTTGTACTTTTGCACTGGTTTTAGACAAGGCTTCAGTTTAAAACGCAGAAGAGTCAGTGCAGCGGATTTTTAAAAAGCATCTTCGCTTTGATTTCACACGAAAGAACGATAATATAAAAGCACAGCTCAACAATTAACACTCAAATCAACAAATAACAGTCAGCAAACAAAAGAAGTGAAACAAGAACGGCCTTCATATTACTATGTGGTCAAACGTGTGCAATTTAATAACAGACAACTTTGTATAAAGAGAATTTCATACTAAAAATAAATCGAACATAGCATAATTTGAAACCGAATTTCAAGAATCTGCTACAATTACCGTTAGATTCAGAAATTTTATGTTCTGGTTTTTGTTTATATTTGAAAAACTGATTCGTAAATACTCAATAGATTTTCGCCTAAAATTATGGTGTCGTGCAGCGCCAAATAACAGAATGGTACACGTAACAAATCATAGTTAACATTATATACGTCTAACTTACAAAAACTAACAATAAAAACTCTGTCATCTGTTTGATTTAGTTTCGTCTCCAGTTTGATTATCGTCTCCAGCGTTAGAATTGTTGTCGGATGAAGTATCACGATCCGAACTTGTCTTCTCTTCGTTTAATTCGGCATCCAGGCGTTCTTTTGCACGAAAGACCTAAATATGTGACTAAGCCCAATTAGAGCTTTTTAGACGGTATGTACAACAGAAAATAACGCATGTAAATTTAAATAATGGTTAAAAATACTGTCCATTCTTCGAATTTTGCTTGTCCGAATGCGTATGCATCAAATAGAATAAGAGCAAAAATATCACTGTGACTTTTGAACATTCTGCTTCAGTAACCCACTTGGTATTTTTTGTTATATCTGGCACACCTTTGCAGTTACGTCTACGTATCAGTCACAGCATCACAAAAATTTTCATATTTTCAAAAATTATATCACTCGCCTGCCACAATGCAATATTGAGCTGTGTGCAAAACAGGACTATATATAAGTTACCTTTGACTGAAGATAAAACGAGCCTCCTTTGGTCTTTTCATTGACCGCAAATAGGTGTTCGTATTTAGTTTTGATTGTTTCAGGGTCGAGATGATCCGGTGAAACATTTAAAATCTGACAAGATTCCTAAAAAATGCGGAAACACTAAAAAATCAAATGTAAAGCTAAAAGTTTATTTTGCGTCGTTAGACCGCTTCAGACAGAAAACTATTATAGTTATATATTGCAAGTTAAAAAGTTATGCTTTTTCACACGACAATCGATCCTGGAATACATTGAAACGTAGGCACGACCTCCACCCAACATACACAAAACAAACATGTAGCAACCCATACATATATTTACCAGTCGTAGTGGGACAACATGTATTGAGCGAAGCTCAAACACACTTATACAATTAAGCTAATATGTAAATCAGGTATTAGTTAACTATTCAATTATCGTTTTTGGAGGTTAGTAAACAATTTATTCTGATTCCTCGCACCCAGAAACCCTTCAGTAACCCTAATAAATAGTGAAATATTTCAAAGTCCTAATTTATGCTTATCAATTATGCTAATATGCATATTATCTATTAGGTAACTATTAAACTATCGGTTTTGAAGGTTTGTAGACAATTTAATCAGATTGCTCGCACCAAAAAAACCTTTATTGCTGAAATTAGATTGCTTGTAAGTAACCATATTAAGTAGTGAAATATTGTAAAAATCCTAATTTAGGCTTATCAGTTATGCTAATATGCGAATTAGCTACCAGCTAACTATTCAATTTTTTGTTTTGAAGATTTGTAGACAATTCGTTGATATTCCTCGCGCCCAAAAACCCGTTAGTACTGAAATTACATTGCTTGTAATCGTAATAATTAGGGAAATATCTTACAAAGTCCAATTTAGGCTTAACCAATTATGCAAACTAGCCCGTACCCAATAAACGGCTTAAAATTTTAAAACACCAATGCGAGGTTAAAACTCCAGGATGACAGGCTTTCAAACAAAAAAATTATCAAAATCGGTTCAGCGGTTCCTGAGATTCTTTTCGAACGGACAGACGGACATCCACCTTTCGACCCCCGAGTACAAAATATAAAACGGTTGGCGAAACTCCGAGATCGCTCGGAGTTTCGCTTCGCTCAATCAAAACGAAAACAATTAAGACCATTGCGGATGTCAAGATTACTTTAGCAAACACTTAAACAACAAACCGTGCAATTCACCTGTAGGGTTATCCCATACCTAGCATTAGCTGCAGCAGAAGTACGAATTCGAGCACCGGTGTTTGCATTTCGTTGATTTGCTGCAGCATGTTGACTACCTGAAGATAACCAAGCAGACTATACAATAGGTTATGTTTTTAGAAACATAATTTAACAGTGTCACCCAACCCAAACCGCCAAAATAGTAATTGGGCAATAAGTCTATTACATGTTACAAAATAAATATATATTTCAAGCGTCTGTGCAACCAAAATTAAACTAAATTACTAACTTGCTCAGAGATATTTTACGGCTTGCACTATTTATCATTATTCAATGTCTATCACTTAACGTAGATCTCGCACATGCTCAAAAATTATGTCCTATACAAGAAAAGGAGATGAAACTCACTTTTCAACTCATTCCGTAGTGCTCTAGCGAACGCTCGGCCTACAACTTGAGTACCCGTTACAATGACTTGTGCAATAATCTTCGGCCATGCCTGAAAAATATTGCGAACTGTGATATATTTTATCGCCACATACTAAATTTTCGTGCTTGTCAGAAGTGGTGTTGTCACTTCTGTGTTTTATCTTGTTCTTGTTTGCGTCGGTGTTTCTTGCACAAGGTTCATAGTTGTGGAATGGTTCAGCTATTTTGAATATTTTTGTTGCGATTATTGCTTGTGCATTAGCTAGTCATGAGGACCGGCTTATGTTTTCGTTTAGTTTTGAAGTGTCTTTACAGTTACACAAGTTTTGCATCGATTGACTGTTGTTGGCGGATACCACCTATGGGTGACGGAATTTGCGCGAGATTACGCGGAATATTTTTAGTTTTATTAGTAAAGCTGTGATTTTCAATAACTATTTACTTCGTTCAACCACCGGCTGGATTTTCACTTTTGGTTTACTAATACAGATTATTCAAACTAAATCTATTCCGGAACTTTCCACTCAGGCTGCTGCCTAATATTCCGTTGTTGTGTCTGAATTAGTTTGTTTAGTTGTCTTTAGTAATGATTTATTCCTGGCGCCGCCACTTAAGCAACAGCGAACCTAGAGTAAGCCTACGCCAACTTCCGTGGATATCTTAAACCACTTCCGCTCGATCCCGATTCAGATTCGCCGGAACCGACGGTGTCGTATCCAAAACCCAACCTGTTAATATTTAGTCATTTCACCGTGCTAATTGCGAGTAGCGCAGGACAGAACCTGCTTTCAATTACACAAATTGTGTTGCTGATTATAAAGACGTGTCACACGAAGGCTAATACTGTCTTGTACGTTGTTCCATCATTATTTATGGAAAAATGATAGATGACGCTACAAGAATAAACTAAATTTACATATTCAGAGCCAAACTTTCCGAATACACCCTGGCAATATATCACGATTACAGAGATCCATGACATTTAATATGCAATATTCTTACCATGCATATATAGCGCCACGTCAAACTGTTCGTTTTACCAATATATATTCCGTGGAAGAGACTAATGACTAGAAAACAGCAACAAACATTTTAGTATGTAGTTCAATATGTTCTTGATTATGTAAATTAATATAAAATATGTAGCGTAAAATATGATCACCAAACGATATGAGAACAAGCTGTAGAATTAGGATAAAAATTCGAAAATTATAAGATTTATTTTTTACTCAGTGTTATTTCAATGAAGTTAGCAGGTCAACGAATTGCACAAACAATACGCTGTAAGCATGTGAGACATGCTTGTCATGGTGCATATGCAATAAATGCAACGCACATTGTGGCGTACGGTCGACACATATAGTCGACAAAAAACGCAGTTAGAGAGGCGGGCTGCGTAGCGCAGTGGTAGAGTGCTCGCTTAAGGAGCCATAGGCTGAGAGTTCGATCCCCGCTCTAGCCCGCTTTTCCAGCTGCTTGGTAGAAAGGTCTGATGTCCTTGGTTCCTACCTAGACTGACAAGGGGGCTACGCCTTGAGCGCAATGGTAAATTGCCGCGCTATGAACACGGTATCCAGTCGAAAATAGGACGGACGGTCAAGGGACAACCTTGTTGAAAAATTAGCGCATGTAAGCATGTGAGACATGCTTGTCCTGGTGCATATGCAATAAATGCAATGCACATTGTGGCGTACGGTCGACACATATAGTCGACGAAAAACGCAGTTGGAGAGGCGGGCTGCGTAGCGCAGTGGTAGAGTGCTCGCTTAAGGAGCCATAGGCTGAGAGTTCGATCCCCGCTCTAGCCCGCTTTTCCAGCTGTTTAGTTGAATGGTCTGATGTCCCGGATCCTACCAGACTAACATACGCGACCTTTACACCAAAAACGAATCAATCACGAACTGTGCAAAAGACACAAGTATATTTCATAAATGACAGAAACCTCATCCTCATATTTCTACTAGTATCTTACGTTTTCACCGTCGACTGTATATTTCGACAGCAATAGCGGCCACTGCCGTCAAATTCTCTACCGCAACAAACAAACAGGTACGTACAAACAATAGTTTTTTGAATAGTGTCAATTTATGATATTAATATAATCATAGAAATGACAACTTTGAAATCTTCGGAAAGATTCACCTACACCTGACTTACCGTCAGAAATTTACTTACACTGTCTACTTACCTAGCTAAGTAATAAAAAGGAAGCTGATTTTTATTAAGTTCTGGGAATATCGAAAACTAGGTTTACGTATACCAATCTGGTACTGATGGCAACATTGAACAAACAACTGACATGCAACTACTGCCAAAGCATATCGGATACGCACATCTGTCTTCATAGAAGGTTTTAAGTAAGTCAAACTTTAAAGTGAGCTCGTTTAATTTACTTTAACAGAAGACTATTACACATATATCAAAACCTACATAAGTATCTAAAAGTATAGATTATTGAGAGAGTGCAAACTTTGTTAACCCTTGTAATGTTAGTGACAAAATGTTTAAGCCTCTGGTTTATAATGTATGAATGAAAGGTCAATCATATCTGATACTGCCAAATTGTGTGCAACAGACCATATTAAAAGGGAACGTTGGTTGAAAAATTATGCTCCACGTTTATGCAGGGCTCATATTATAACCGGGGCAACCTGTAAGACGTTTTGTTCCAATGACAATAGCGGGCTGTCCAGCATAAACTGCATTAATGTTTGTCGTGGAATGTCATTTGATATTAAAATTTGAACTTTTTGCAATCATATCTGCGTTTCCAGAACAAGTTTTGTCAGAAACACAAACTTAAAAGAAGATTAGTGTTCGAAATCAGTTGCTGGTTAGCTTAAAAACGACTCTAGCCGTATTCCAACTTAAATCCAGATTTTACTTAAGTCTTGTAGTTTTGACTCAAGTCGGAGGTCTTTGACGTGCATTTTAATTTTCCCAAAAAATCAATAGTTGTTGAAGTCTGCATTATGGGTCATCCACGTTAAAATTCACGCACATTTGTAAAAAATGTCCCTCCCTTTTGGGTGCCCACGTGGTCCCTACCCACTTTCTCTATACACAGTCTGAGATGTCAATATGTCATTGTCTGAACCTTAAGACAATGAATATGTTCTAGGCCTAAATATATACTTGTCCTGACATCATTATCGGGAACTGTTATTGTCCATAGTCCCTCAGAAGGGACTCAATTTTTTGCGTTGAATGATGCGTTTGAATATGTGTGCACAGCGTGTCTTTTTAAATGTGTGCGCGTCTGTTAACGTAATGTCCTGACATCCTACAGGCAACATGTATTTATCCAGAGTCCCTTCCGACAGAGTCTAGACAATTAACTCTATGTTAGTACAGCTATGAAACTGTACCTTGCCCCCAGCTAGTATGTGTACTTTGATGCTATTCCTAATTGGGTGGGTGGAACATTTATTACATCGGCGTATGCATTTTAACGTGGATGACCTATTATTAAACTTTGAGCTAGTAGTAATAGGATTCCGCAGGGAAGTGAGTGACGATTTTGGGTGCAACACTTTTCGCTCGGGATTTTAGGAAATTGAGATTTTCGGAATTTGAGATATTACTAGAGAAATTGGGATTTTGAACAATTTGGATGGGAAATTGTTATTTTGGGAAATTGGGATACTGCCGGAAAGTTGCTTTTTCGGGCGCAACCTTTTTCGCTCGTGATTTTGGTTAATTGGGATTTTGTGAAATTGGGAAACTGGTATGTGTGGAAATTAGTATTTTTGGAGATATTACCCGGGAAAGTGGGATTTTGGGAAATTAGGATCTTGTAAAATTGGGATATTACCCGTGAAACTGGGATTTTGGAAAATTCGTATATTACCCGCGAAATTGCGATTTTGCCTACGCCTGGAAATTGTTATTTTTGGCGCAACCATATTCGCTCGGGATTTTGGGCAATTGGGATTTTGGGAAATTAGGATATTACCCGCGAAATTGGGATTGGACGTCCCTTAAAGTAATATGGGCCAAAATCTTTATTCACGCCTTGTAGTGCAACGGTAAATAGTCAGTTCACCATTGCAACTCTGCAGTGCTGTGACGGAAGCGCATCCCAAACTACCTGTTTAACCGTGAAAATGAAACGTTCAACAAAATATTTTGAAACTGGGTCGTAAAATGCTCAATATAATAAAAACTAAATGAAGTTCGACTCACCCGATTCGCTCAGTGAGTCGAATTTGACTCAGTTTGTGTAGTGCCGTAGAGCCTATTTTAGAGAGAGGCAATTTGACTTACCATTTTTTGCAGTGAACCCATGATAAAAATAAAAAGTAATTTTCTAAATTTTTGAACAGCAGATTTATGGCTGGTGACATGTTAGAATTGCTAATATTGCAACCACACTGCAAACAATGGTCAGTCAAATTGACTCTCTCCGCAATAGGCTTTTCGGGACTACACAAATTGAGTCAAAATTCGACTCCGCCATAGTTAAATTCAATTCACTTAGTCGCACGTTTGACTCTGGCGTAGTCGAATTTGACTCAGTTTGTGCAGTCCAAAAAAGCCTATTTCAGAAACGGTCAATTTGACTCGCCATTTTTTGCAGTGCACATTTGACTACGTAAATTTTGCAAGATGATTTTGATTGCGGATATAAAACCGACTTTTCTGCTATATCAACGAAGTCAAGGAACTATAGAATCCTATGTATAGATGATATTTGAATTTGCCATTTATTCTATTGCATTATTATTCCAAGTTTATTATTCTTTTAGAGGCAAACTGTGACTAAAATTGTTGTTTTTATACGAGTGGTTTATAAAAAGCGGTCCACAAGCTTCTACAAGTCAAGTTGCCGCTAAACGTAAAAGCTTTCGCTTGCAATGCTATCACAGCTGATGTAGCAATTTAAAGTTAAATGTTAGCAATATGAGGGTCAAAAATGTTGTGGTTGCTATTGCGTATTTGCTGTCGTTTTATTTCTTTCTCATTTTAAACCCTCTCTTGTTTCTATATTACAGTCAAAAATTCGACACACAGAAGAACAGTTTCGCTTGTAGAAATAAATTTTACACAAACCTGCGGTCGCACCTTCAGTTTACTCCGCTATAAATGAGTTCCGTGTAGATAAATTTTATGGATGCTATACAAGTTTAGTTTTTAGTTCTAATTGACTATATCTTAAAGGCAAATAAACCTAAATGTCTCCAGGGTGGTACGAAAAGAAGATCAGATTTCGAGACGGAATGAATATAACGTCAAAAATAAATTCAAACCTATCATAATCTGTCACTGAGAAATGCCTTAGCAACTTTGGCCTTTGTAACGAACATGGTCGGAACAGTATTATAAGCATATTCCTAAGCCTAAGCCTAATCCTAATCCTAAGCGAATTAAAAAACTAGTCTAAAGCTTAAGATTACTCTATTCTAGTCCCACAGAAAAACGTTCCACCTCTGATGTTTACATGGGCCGCAACTTTGATAAAATTGAAAAAACGTTTGAGCTACGCCGCGGATTTGATTTGTAGCACAGAAAAACTGCTACTTAATAAGCTTGAACCTTGGTGCCGAAATATAGAAATATATTTAAGCATCAAAAAATGCCAATTAAATTTTCCGCAAGTGTTTTGCTTATTTGTTATGTGCTCAGGTGGCCCAAATAACAAGTGGGTAGCTGATATTTATTTCACCTCTCCAGCGGATCTCGCTATTCCGTTATGAACTGTTATTTATTTTTCAACTGTTATTTAGACCACACAACTTTACTCAAGGCAGCATACTGTTACTTCAGTATATACAGCCAAAAATATACATATACATTTTTAAACAATTAATAAAATTCTGTACTGAACATAATTTGGTCCAGGAAGCATTTACCTAACCTTATTAGAGTGCCTATAGCATGGACTAGGTAATTAGTATGTAGTGTTGAACTCTATCCATTTGCGGGCTCGAATATGGTGAATATACTACCACTGATTCAAATTTTAAATAGAGGCCACGGACTCTTGTTACCTCAGACCTCTTACTCGGCTCAACGCAGTATATAACCATTGAGCCTATTAATACTTACCAGAAACCGCTGTAAATCCGGGAGAAGTTCACAATTTTTCACACTCCAGATATCCTTGCGACCAAAAATTACACGTGCCCGGACATAACATTTCTGTCCTGTGTGAGATGTAGCAACCGAAAACGCGCTGACTGTCAGTAGGGTATCCACGGGGGCTACCTACACTTTGCCTACCAACCGGGATCAACCCAAATTTTTGTATTAAGATGTTGTATATTGTATTAAGATTGCGTTTAGTTTCTCGATCGCTTTGCTTGCAAGTTTTGTCGCTATTTTGCGTACACCCCCCGTCCGAAATTTTTAGTTCCGCCGCTCTGAAGACAATTCCTTGTACAAACTGGTGCATCGGAAAACAGCGAACGTATATAAGCAGCTGTCATTTAGCACTTTGCTCAGGTTATTTATGAGGACAACCTAAAGCTGCCAAATACATTTAAACACAAGCCAGTTTCGTTAGCCACCCTTTAAGTTTGTGTGTTTTACGTCGATATGCCCATAAGCATTCAGGTCATAACTCATAAATAAGTCGGAATTTTGTTCGACAAGCAAGCAGAAGCTGTAGTTTTGCGGCCGGTGACAACCATAAGGGTATGCGAAAAGTGCCAGGTTCAAATGTGCTCCATTTTTGACCAAATCATTTAAAAGTATTGAATCTTTCGTGTCTGTATAAACTTTTAACCGACAGCAGCTGAGAATTTTTCATTAATAATGTCAACCGCATAAATTTAAAAGCGGCCTTCCAGACTCTGGACCATGTAAAGATAAAGGGCGGAACGTTTTTCTATGGGACTAGAATAGTGTATGCTTAAGCTTTAGACTAATTTTTTTGCTTGGCTCCGGTTTAGGCTTAGACTTATCTTTAGGAATATGCTCATTGTTACGCTTAGGCTTGGGCTAAGGCTTTTTTTTAGGTGTAGGAATAAGGCTTATCCGCCCCTGTTCTTTACATTGGCTCAGACTCTTAACGGTATTTTTGATACAGGAGAATCATGTATTTACTGAAAAGTGAGGGTCAATATTGGTCTTAATGTTGTCGCAATGCTTTAACCTTTTTACATGAAGTGGTCCTGTGTGCTGGAGACATATTTTTATGACTGGTTAATAAAAGCAAATCATTTTTAAAGAATGTTTTCGCTTTTCATGAAGTAGACCTGTATGCATGAGCAGAAACAAAAACACTTTGGCAAATTTTACCAAAACGATACACCTGATCGTTCATTCAGGTTGAACCGGCGAAAGTATTGGCATGAGACTAAATGCATTCGGTCGTAAAAATGGCTCAAGTAATTTGAAGCAGAGTTCAATGAGCCATTCAATATCAGAGTGTAAACGGATAGTAAAAATAACATAAATGGAAAACGGATATTGAAGTATAAAAGTTTCAAATACGTGTTATTTTTCTGCCACCACAATTGAGACGTGCAAATATTCACCGGGCGTTCTAAAATTTAAAGTAAAAATGACGGATGTATCGAAATTTTTAAGATTTTGGATAAATTTCGTAATTTTGATTTCCTTTCGAACAATTGCAGCATATCTGTTATGAAAAATAGCACGATCCTACTACCTGATTTATCAGAAATTTTGCGCGTTGTAATTGAAGTTCCGTGATTTCTATAACAGACACGAAAACGGACAGTGATTTTACCGGAAATGGTTATCCGGTTACACCCTGCTAGAATATACATCTTCAAAATTTATCCCACACATGTTGAGGATGTACGCTGTGACTGAGCTAAAACCCTCATACATGTAGCGTTGGATCAATCTGTTGTATAAAATTTAAACCGTTTCATTGAATTTTGTTTGATTTTCTGTTTTAAAGAGTTCATTATTTGCAATTATTTGCAACCACAGAACGAGATCAATTTAGCATTGAATTTATGCGACCAAACTGATGCTTATTACTGCCATTTAACGGTCGACTGTGCTTCAGTGTCCACTTGAAACTTGATGGCCAACTGCAATTGCTGATTGTGTGCATTTTCGATATATTGTTTGCCGTTGACTCTGTGAGCTTGTTTCATTTTCACGTCAAAGTTTTCTGTTATTGAATGTAGGTTTTGAAATAAAGGAACTATTAATAGAAATTCAAATAAAACGAACGGAGTATACACTGTAAAAATGGTGAGTCAAATTGACGCTCACCGAAATAGAGTTTTCCTGTCTAGACAAATTGCGTTAAATTCGACTCCGCCAGAGTCAAATTCGATTCACTGTCGACTCCGACAGAGTCATATTCGATTCAATGAATCATTGAATCGAATTTGACTCTGTCGGAGTCGAATTTTGACTCTGTTTGTGTTGCCTGGAAAAGCCTATTTCGAAGAGAGTTAATTTGACTCACCATTTTTGCAGTGTATGTGAATAAAGACGCTACAGAAACGCGCGAAGTTACTTTTTTTATATTTATAATCCTGCTTAGGGTAAGAAAGCCAAAAAAGACTCCTTGCAGCTTACCGTCCAACCAAAAGGAAACTGCAATCGAACACAGAACACAAGGTCAAATTATAATAAAAAGATTCCAATCAATTTGCGAAATTTTCTGATAATGAAAGCGGCAAAAATATTTTAATTTTTTGAACGTCAGAGCCAGTCTATAGTCAACTCAGCAAATTTTAGGCCAAGCCAGAAGTTTTCTTATGCGAAACAAAATATTTTGTATAGTTTTACGTAGTAGAAACGGATGTTGATTAAATTGACGGGTTAAGAATACAAGGGGCCAATGTAAACAACCGGGGCGTAACAGTATTAAACCTTATTCCGAAGCCTAAGCCTAAGCCTAAGCCTAAGGCTTATCTAAGCGAAAAAATGAGGTTATTCCTACGCCTAGGCCTAAGCATAAAACCTAAGCCAAGCAAAAAATTTAGTCTAAAGCTTAAGATTATTCTATTCTAGTCCCACAGAAAAACGTTTCGCCCCTGATCTTTACATGAGCCATATATGGTATCACGACAATTCGTCGCTATACAGATATTTGCCCGACAACTTGTAATCCGAAATTTCATCGATTCGACAATTCTTCTCCAATCATTATGCTTAGGCTTTATGCTTAGGTTACGCTTAGGATTACGCTTGGATTTGTTCATAGGTTTTAGGACATTGTTGGCCGACAAGTTTTCAGGCGATGAATAGATTCGAATATACGTATATATTTGTGAAAAGTCAAAAAAATTTCATATTTTCGACAGCAATACAATATTATAAGGCAGGAAGCGGCAGCGAGCAATTTGGTGCTATTTGAAATTGGTCCAACAGAAACACATCCTTCACGAATAAATAAAAGTAAATCTTTATTACTTATCAGCATAGTTTTGTTAACATATAATTTGTATTTATTTAAAAGCGAGCTCAGTATGCGGTCTCTACTTTCAAGCGGCGGTTGTCACAAGAAAATACCGGATGTGTTGAATATAAATCCATTTGCGCTCTTAATCTACAAATGAATTCTAGACTGCAGTACAAAAATCAATGTGTGTAAGCGTCTTAAGTAACATTTGAATTAGCAGTGGTATGCTTCAAAAGTATAAATATGCAGTTTATCTTCTAAAATGGTATCATAATTCCTATATTAAGCTTCTAGAATGTCTTAGGTACCTTGCTTGCACTCAGAACCTACTATAATTATATGTCCTAAGGCTGCTTACAAAAGGTTACGTCATCCCATAATCGTTAATGTTTATGGTTCTTATGCTCGTATAGCGGGCCAAAGATGGTCACACTATTCAGTATTACAAGCTGAACCTAATATAATCGTGGCCAGTGGCGAATTTTAAACTTTTTGAAGGGGGTTACGCAATATGCATAATAGTAAAAGAAAACAACTCGCAAGGGAGGCGATCGAGAAGCAATCCGTAGGCTTAATGGTGATACAAAATTTTCTGTTTTGATCCTTGTTGGGAAACCAAGACTCGGGCACCCGTTTGGATCTGCCAGTGTGCCTGACAGAAAATATACGCCTATCGATTCAGTGTATGGTAGCATTATTTTTTAACAGCTGTAAAAATTGTGTGATTACCCAAAGTGTAGAATATAACTTGTCTTATCCGTTACGTTGATCCTTAGTCCGTAACCATAGACTTATCAGTAGCCAGTATTTTAGTCGTTACCTGCAGTCGACGAACATATTATTTCTATAACATGGAAAGCGAATTAGTAATAAAAAAACGCAACTACAAAATACTGCAAAATACGGTTAATAATGTGAGACAATGGCTTGGTTGCATAAACGAAAATTTGTATAAATCCGATTATGTCTGTCAAGGTTTTACTTAAATTTTCAGTGAAGGTTTTTGAACTCCATATTAATGAACGTTCTCAGAAACCTTTACTGAATTTGAGGGTTACTACCTTTTCATTAAAACTTACCGTTCGAGTATATTATCCGATTGCATAGCGTGCATACAATTAGCAATTTTACAATTTGCCAAACAAAATGCGAGTTGGAAACCTCAGGTTGACCAAAAGCTACAAAAGCTTTGGGAATCTCCGCTTAAATCAAAATGAATCAATCTATAATATAATCATTTAAAGGTGGGGTTAGTGCGCGCTTCTAAAGACGTAACATTTACCTAGAATTCATTTAAATTATTTTTATATATTATATATAGTATTATACATATATATATATATAAATAAATATATATATTTTCTTCACAGTAATAGATGTTTCTTCTCACTTGGTGGCTGGTCTTAGCCTTTTTTGACATTTCAAAAATTTCTCTGACGCAGAAAGCGTCAATTTTTCAAAACCGTTTTTGCTTAAGACATTTTTTTGTACATTTAAAAACATATCTGTTATATTAATACAATTGAGCGTTTTCAAAAGAGCATACCGTGACAGAGTTGAGGAACATAAGCTTTTCCAAGAGGGAATATGATGATATATTCCGTTGAGCGGTGCGGAGACTCGAAAACAGACGCTTTTCAGGCGGTAGAATACCCCATAAAGGTCCAAAACTTTTTTCGTCCGTTATATTCGTTGGTGAAAAAAATTTAGAGCCATGGCTGTCCCAATGGAAATAGAGTGATAGCTACGCCTCTCTGTTGAGTAAGTTTTGAATAAAATGCGAACAATGAACTGGCACTAGTGAACAGGCATTCGGCTTCGTAAACAGCCGGGTTACGCTTGTTACAGGCACAGAGAGGTTGTTAACAACTTTATGTGGTGTAAGCGAAGGGGGTTCAGTATATTGACGTATTTGGCTATCAATAAACGTATATAGAAACCTTTAAAGTTCTTAAAAATGATATTAATAAAATCAATTAAAGGCTAAATTCTCAGCCTTGTATGAAAGGAATCTGTTTCTTCTACGTCGAACACTGTATGTCCGTAGTATCTGGATTCGAGTAATGTTTCGGTCTTTCAAACCCCGATATAAATTGGGTCCACGCACCATCCAGGCACATGGACCACAGGTTGTGTTTGGTGCGTCAATCGGCATCTTAGAAAAATGGACTGGTGTCCCTGACACCTTTAAAAAACACCAAAACTAAACTTCGTGTTGGAATTGCAAACATTTAATGCGAAAAATTCACTGATTTTTCTGCGAACTTAAGAACTCCCACACGTCTTTTGACCGTTGGATGTATACCAAAGATCAGATTCCTTGCTATATTTGCCTATGTTCCCTCCGTTTATGGTTTAGCTGCTATGCCGGTTTCACACCAATCGAAAAAAACCGTTCTCAAAAAGTAGGTGTCAGGGGAAATAAAAAAATATTCATGTGATAAACGGTTAATTTCAATGCTTTGTTGTGTCTCACTCGGAACCCCTACAGACACTGTTGATAGTGTTACGCGTTTCGCCTGCGCTTATCACAAGTGCTATGTTAAACTATAACTGTTTGAAGAAATTTACTATTTAGACTTTTTCTAGTGTACTGTTTAAACGGTTGTTATGTCGCCGACGCTTGTTAATAAATCATTTACGATGAGCGCAACACGAAAATCAATGCTGAGGGGAGAGGTGACTGGTCACCTCCACTCTGGGTCCGTGGCGTACCGAGAAATATTGATTGGGGGTCGCATCCTTCCAGGCCGATGCCTTTGGTTTACGCCTAAAACCAAACTTAGCGCTTTATGTATTTCTGAAGCTTTACACAATTATTATGACTATCTTTAGTTTTGAGCTGGTCAGGTTGGGAAATTTGACTTTGATGTCTACATTTGTACAGCGTCGCAGGCGCAATTTTTGCGAAATCCGAGCAGTTGAAAACATGGCGAGCGAAGCGAGCGGGATGACTGACGTAATTTTTGTATATTGTAAATTATAGCGCAAATACTGATTCCGATTGGGGGGCGGCTTCCTCTGGGCCCCCTCTCGGCACGGCCATGTTCTGGGTAGCCTATTAACGGTTTAAAATGGTCACGAGTGACCTCTCTTAAGCTTGCTTGTTTCTGATACTCACATTTCAAAGCTCACACCTCGACCTGCAAAAATGTTCAACGAAGCACTTTACGATTTATTTTGTTTTTGGTGTTGTGTTAACTGTTATGCCATTTCATATGTAAATTTAACTGCATTTTGTATACTAAAAAGGACTTTAATGATGACGGCCAATGTAAAGAACAGGGGCGGAACAGTAATATAAGCATATTCAAGCCGAAATCCAAGCGTAACAATGAGCATATATATTTTAGCCGGATATTGTTGGTTAGCCAGGTATCTGGATATCCCACGCTCACCAATAACTGATCGATTTGTAATGCCACATCTCAATAACTCTGCATTGACCACATTATGCCAAAGTATATACAGAGTAACTTGTTTTTAGCAATTCATAATCTTCACTGCAAAATTTCATATTACAAGTTTTGGCTCTTATCTGCTTTCCTCCAGTTAAGACTGAGTTTTAGGCCGCGGCTTAGGTATTGGTAGGCACTTTCCTAAACGTAATAACCTTAACCAAAAGCCTAATAGCATTAATGCGGAAGAAGCGTACCTGAGCTGAAGTATACAAATTTAACCCCTTCTCACATTGGGTTGCCTATAGGCAACTTAGCGCAGCGTATATGCGTTAAATAATGGATATCGCACCGTGTTTAACAATTGCACCACGTATACATAGTACTAAATCACCACAAGACGTGAGAGCCCCCTCGGGCTCGAGCGTCAAGCTCCTATAGCTGAGTGGTGATGGTATACGCCTCCCACTCCAGTTACTGGAGTTCGAATCCTAGCATAAAAGTAGGTCTCAGGGGACATAGAAAATATTCATGTGAGAAAGGGTTAAGTTTATAAAATTTACTTCTCTTAGTATAAACCATCCTCAAACTTAAAGTCTTCAGTTAAACGAGCACCAGACAAACGCAACTGTCTTGGCTACAGAATCTACACGCACGACGCGTCAAAACCGTGTTTCTTTCTCGAAACTTTTTCAGTTCTGCATTTCCCAAACATTTTTACGCAATACAACTCAGCTTTGCTCGTTTCTGTTGAAACCGTTTTCAGTTACGGTTCAATAATCATAGTTCGAATCCAGTTGGTCGACGCTCAACGATTTGGTATATTTAGAAAGTTCTAGAAACTTTGTTTTAGTATTTTTGGATAAAAAAAAGACCTGTGACTACGAGTATTAAAGTAGTGTACAAGCGAATGAAAACGTAATATATGTATTTGCTCTTTGATAAAAAGCACCCGGCGCGCATGTTCAAAGTTTATACTGCGTCTGCGGTATTTTGACAATATCTGAACTAGGGGTGTTAGGAGCATGCTTGTGGTTGGAGTTGTCACAGCTCGTTTCGGTTGAGCCTTTTTGACCCAAACTGTACGACGTTGAAGACTAAGCCGCGATACTCAGTGTCGGAGCCGGAAGGAGTGGGGGTTTTTCCCAAATTCCAGGATTGGGGCCCCTAAACTCGCGAGCGAGAAGCCAGACGCATTTTAAAAGTTAAGCGGTTTTTGTTTCAACCGGTTAAGGTGGGGTTGCCTTTCAGGGTGGCGCCCCTCAAACGGTGGGTATGGGGGTGGCTGCTCCGGCCCTGGCGATACTTTTACCCACTTTTTTCATATAAAGTCAAAGCGACATATTTTTTACTATAAGTTTGCGATGAATCCGGAAATTTGTAACAGTAAAAAAGTGCGTAAGCCAACCTAGCGGGAAGCTAAAAGCAATATTAGTACTGAAATCAAAACACAAAATTTGGCTTGCCATTGATGTAGGCGCGATGGGAGCCAGAGCCATGAGACCCTCTAGGAACCGGTAGTGCTATTAGCTTTAGTTTTATTATCAGTACCGGATTAACAGCGTATCGTATATATTAGTCAAAAACGTTTTACAAGCAAAATATTTTTAACCTTTATCACAACGCTATGTTGCATAAGTAGTTTACGATCTCATTTGTTATCTGTTATTGAAAGTGTACTATTAGCTTCTAATCAAGCCTAAAGGCACATGTAGGAGCTTGGAAATATTTTCGCGCTCGAAGACGGCACGAAATGTGTTTATCTACGCTGCACACCTCTGTCTGTAAACCATTCACTTAGTCAAGAACCAAAGTGCCAAATTGCGGACCCTTGTACACTTCGGCTTACTTTCACTCTTAGACTTTCACTTAGGCTTGGGGTTGAGCGCTGGCTTAGACTTATTCTTAAGCGTTAAGGGGAACATGCAAGAGCAGCCTAGTCGAATAGAAACTGGTAAATTAGTTTTACAAAAACGTGATAGCAAGCTAATAGTATTGGTCTTGTTTACTTACTGTGGTCAGTTTTTCTAGCAGTGTCGACTACTAAAATTCCGTGTAGATACAACACAGACCTGCACGACAACTTGACATTCTACAAAACCGACTCTCATTTAACCAGGGTGTATACAAAAGGAATGAAAATGAATATATCCAACGCGAATATTTCTGGAAATAAACCGTTTTCTTAGGCTTTAGAAAAAAATTACTGAACGTTAGTAAAGATAAACAAATCTCGAAATGAAATCATAGCAACGCCCCTGCACACTACTGGTGTTTTAGAAAGTTTTCTATGTGGAAATACAGCGCCCACATATAGGAAGTTGTTTATCTCAGTTTTCGTGCAAGCGAACTGCCCGGCCTGCAGGCAGACAATCAACATTTTGTCGTTGCTAAATTAACCAATATAAGAAGCACATTGAAGCGGACTTTCGATGATCACAATGACGTATGTCTGTATTGGAAATGAGGGCACAGCGCTACGAATGTCGGTCGGCTCCCATCAAGATTTTATAAACAAAACCTTCGAATTACAGTTTAATTTCAAATTGTTCATTGGCTTGTCTCTCGCTTCGCTCACGAACTTTCTTCCGCTACTATATATTGCACCCCCAGTGCATTGCATGCTGCTTTTGGCAGTTTCTGCGCTACTGCTTGCGAGTTTGCTATAGAATGGCTATGCCAGCTAACATAGCTGGGTTCAAATCTAAGCACATATAGTTTCTATTTGTATTTGTGGGCTCGAAATGTAAAAAAACGGCCATGTAAATAGGCTGTTTTTCTTAATCATTTAAATTTTTGCTCATTTTCTATCGTTTCCAAAATCAGACACCACTCTCGCAGCTTAAAGCATTTTGTATAATTAAGTAAGGCTTAGGCTTATGCTTAAGGCTTACGAACAGTCTTCGGTAAAAGTTTAGGCAAAAATGTGTTTTCCCAAACCTAAGCCTAATCCTAAAGCATAAATTTGCCAAAAGAGCTGTTTTTGATCGTTTTCTCGGTTTTATTTTTTTGTACCGGCGTTGTTTTGTATATTTTATGCATTGTTGCAAAGTTTCGCATATACACAAGATTGTCAAATTTTATGGACGATTTATGACTGGTTCGGTGTTGAAGAAAATCGTTGCGGCGCCGAACTTACAAAATTCCATCAGGGTCCGTTCGTTGTAATATAATTTGACGTTTAAATTATCGGTTAATATGGTTTTATGCGAAGATTATCGCGTTTCGTATTAGACGCAGGTCTGACAGGAAATGTGCAAGTGAAAGAAACTTTGGATATTTCGTAGACAACTTTTAAGTCGAGTGATATTCAGTAAAAGAGTGCTTAGTTAGCACAAATCTACCGCATATCGTAGAGAATAAGATAATTCGAACGTGAAGTTTAAGAAAAAGTGTTTCTTTTTTGCTAGACTGCAAGTAATGAAAAAATTCCTGATTACCAAAAAACCCTTTCTGTATTATCACAGCTTGAACGAAATTAAAAATTTGCGTAAAATATTTTAAATCCACAAACTTTCACAGCTGTGATGTCGTTTTAATACTGCGAGTTGCGTCTTTGATTACAAGCAAAAACTGTAACATTTGTTGAAAACTGTTTGTAAGCATTAAAATTAGCAACAAATAATAAAAAAGTTAATTCCGGCTCCGATTCTGATTTCAGCTATATTTTATTCCGGTTGAAACCCTGATGAAACGATTTTCATACTAAATTTTGTTATTTCCTAAGGTTTGATGTTTTAAAGCCAAATGCTTACTGGGTTTGGCAGTCGTACATTTCCTACACTGCGCAGTTACGTTTCGGCCTGGAAAACGGGATAGTTTTGCCTAAGGCTTAGCCGAAACCTGAGAAAATGTAAACCTTGATTTTATGACGTTAAACTGTACACAGCCCTAGGTTGTAATGCTATTAATATAATCGTTAGCTATGTAATTAACATGTTAAATAACAGCATTTTAAACCGTTTCTCTGACATATGCATGCGCCTGTTTCACCAGTTTTATGACTGTTTGGCAATTTTGTAGTTGATCCAAACTGACAGGTGTAGAATGTTATAATGTAACAAATTGAGAACAACAGTTTATAATTGCAACAAATACGGCTCAAAAAAGTTAAAAGGGTTGCGCAGTGCTAAGAGGCCCTCAGGTACATGCAGACAACAACAAAAACGGGTATATAACCAATGGTTAATATCAGATTAGTTCTCAAAACTAAACGTACCTAAATTGTTCGCTTCTGAATACCGTTTAAAATCATTCAATTGGTACTGCGTATTGTGGTCAATTGTTGATTATTTTTACTCCGGCTGAATTTTGGTTCAACAGAAAATCAGTCGCTGACGTAAAAATCAGACAAAATTCTGGTCAATTTCAAATATTGTAAGGGTTTTAACCTGTATAGCTGTGTGCCCGTGAATATTAGTATTTATGGTAAAAACATTTTATAATGTGGTGACGAAAACAACGCCTTGGGTGACAATGCGATGGTCTTTATGAATCGCTGGGGAGCTCCTTGGATTGTATCAGCCTGACAAGCCCACAACCTGCTCAACAAGCTAAAGAGGCTGGCAATATTTAGCCGGGGCAAGCAAGCATTTCACACGACTTACTATTGTCAGGTTGATTTTTAAGGAGGGCCAAAAAGTTTCTAAGCGCTCACTCATTTTTGACCACGATCTGGCTATGGGCATGCAGCGTTGGCTGGCCTGACCGGATCGTAGAAAGTTACTTTTTTGAAACGAAATTATAATTTTCGTAAGAATTAATGTAATGTCCTCAGTTACCATCAATTGACGGAATACACCTTACCATTTTGATAAAATATATGAGGGTTGACCCCCCACCCCTGTACTGTCGTCTTCTATTGGCAAACAGAATAATATTTCAGATTCCGTCTTCCAGAAACTGGTTCGATTCGTGTTCTACCCCCCTGCGTGGGGGAAGTCTCTATCTTCGTACGCAACCTTTTTTGTGCGACATCTCTTAGGAGCGGATGCAGGCGTTGTCATTGAATGTCTTCAACCCCATTCGTATATGCAGGTGTGGAAATTTTAAAACGTCATTTGTTTAGAAATTTTAAAAATGTTTATATTCAATTTTCCTTCAATATTTATTCAGTATACCACAATATCCACAACATATGAACTCTCGTTAACGTTTCTAGATCCGCTCCTGATGTAACAATTTTCGCCGCACCCCCTCGCCTCGCCTTTTTTGGAGTTTGAAGGTTTTCAAAAAAACTTATAAAACAGCAGCCACAGCGGTCGACTGTGTTGTACGCGGGGGTGTCCGGATGCAATTTGTTCTTTAAACAGCTGTACACAGTCTGTTCATACCTGTGATGTACGTAGCGGTGGCTGATCTAGAAAGTTCTGAGACGAAACTGTACGCTATATTATAGGAAAAAAGCTCTTGCGACCGTGACGAACGAGTTGCCAAAGGCAATTTTAGTGATAAAAATCTTTCATCATAAATTCGTTTTGGATCCCTGTTTCGAGGCGTATAGGTCTGTGAGGCACACCTTGTAATTGTGCATATACACAAAAACCACCACATATCAGTTGCCAATGATTGGCGGCGCGCTGTGCGAGACAAAGACCCGTTTTTATGCAAACGTTGGCTAATGTTACTTTGAGAGGCGTATCAGTCGATTAATCGTATTCCTAAGCCTAAGCCTAAGCAACAAAATGTAATCTAGAATCTAAACCAACTCTTTTATAAAGCCAACAGAAACCTGGACGCCCCTTAAAGTAACATTAGTCCAAAAGTTTATTTCAAGAACCGATTTTTCAACAATTTTACAGCATGAATAACGCTGCGCTACGATAAGGTTTTACTTGCAGATTGGCGTAAGATATTGATCCGATTCTCTTAAGTTTCACTCAAATTACCACGTTTGATGAAAGCTGGTGTTTGTAACTGATGCCTTAATAATCCATTGCTCCAGGCTTTTTTTGTTTCAATTCCGAAATTGTAGCCAATTTTACTAAGATGAAAAATTAACCAGTACACTCAAGTTTCAGCCGAACTTGGAATGAATCTCCAGTAGTAAAAACAGTCACTGACTTGAAATCCAATACGTGAAAAGTTAGCGGCCCTATTGCCGAATTCAAAAATTTTAACCTCAGTCGAAGGCGTATAATTTTCATGGCCCATGTATAGAACAGGGCCGGAACAGTCGTATAAGCATATTCCTAAGCCTAAGCCTAAGCCTAAGCAAAAAAATTAGGCTAAAGTGTAAACTGACTCTATTATAGCACCTCCGGAAAACGATCCGGACCTGGGTCAATAGTTTAAACTTAGGTTTGCTGATAAACTGATAAGTATCTACAGCAAGCAATAGGAGTTTTACCAGTGTTTTTGTACTAATCACCAATTTAATTGTTTTGAGTCCAATATTCAACGTTTGGGCCAATAAGAAAGTACCGTGGTCGTGTCCTAGGCTTAAGTTTAGACATAGCCAATCCATTTCCTAAACTACAGTCGAAGCGTGAGCGTATGCCTAAGGAAAAAGCGAAAGGATGTGTATATATAGAAACAAAATATGTCATCGGCGGCAGACGAGTCGTTAAACATTGTAGTTCATGGCTGACAACGGAACACAACTTTTAATTTGGAAAATTTCCGCCCAAGGTAATTTGGGTACTTGTTTAGTTCCGCTCTCAAATATAAATTTGACAGAAATCAAAAGTCGCTAGAAACACTATTGTTTATTATCTTTGTCAGTCTAAGCCTAGGCTTTAGGCTGAGGTTTTGGTTTAACGTTTGTCCAAACCTAAGCTACAGTTTATTTTATTAGCCTTATGTGTCGAGGAGAGCTTTTGTGGGGGGGGAACAAATAAACAAATACCATTGGTTGTACCATCATCTGAGGCCACCACCAAGCGGTGCATTCACTGTGTTTATTGTCTGGGCAGTTCGTTGCTGCAAACGTTTAAACGCTGTTATAAATGTTTGTTTGCAACTTAAAAGATTTTATTAATGATTAATGACAAAAACAAGTAGCTGCAATGACTTAAAAACGCAAAAAAAAAACTCTCGCGAAGCAAACAATTTTTAATGAGAGTTTTTATTTTTCTATGACATTCGACACTTTTATCGTCTTATAGTGAAGATTTATTTGAAAAGTTTCAATGTAGAGGGGACAGTTGAGCGAGAGCCGTTCATTGATTTTTGCGACCTGTGTTTTCGAACGCGTTCAATCTGTCTTCAAAGCCAACCTACACTGTAAAAAATAGCGAGTCAAATTGACTTTCTCGGAAATAGGCTTTTCGTGACTACACAAACTGAGTCAAATTTGATTCCGCCAGAGTCATATTGGACTCACTGAGCGATTCAGTGAATCGAATTTGACTCTCTCTGGCGGAGTGAAATTTGACTCAGTTTGTGTAGACAGGAAAAGCCTATTTCCGATAGAGTCAATTTGACTCCCCATTTTTTACAGTGTAGATAGCATATACTGCAAAATTTAAATATCACGATTTCCCCGGAATTCTTGTTCCGGTTTGAGTTCGTGCAAAAATTCAATTTCTGTTCCTGTTCTTGCAAAAACTTCAATTCCTTTTTCAATTCCGACAAAACTTATTCCGGTTGGAACGCAGTTAACTGTAAAATTGAAGTTTGGAACAAATGAAATGCCTCTTTGGATTCAGTTGAAGACGCGTCGAAATTAAGTATCGTTGTCAAGTTGATATCAATAACAGACAAGTTGCCTCAAAAAACATCGTGGCTAAGGTAAAAAATATAATACCTATAATTCAGAAAATTTGTTTGCGTCATTAATTATATTTTTTTTGGTTTGGCAAAGCTTTTTACCAGTAAAATGGTTACCACGTCAGCAGTCCCCACCGCAGTTGGAACATTTTCCCACTTAGAAACTGGGTACCTACTGTACATTCAATTCGCACGTTCACGGGGGCTGCTGTCTTCTAGAATGTTCACCATTTGGAAGTGACACTAAGCAAGGTGGGGCTACCACCTTACAAGCCCACCCCCCAGTAAACACACCTTTTTGTTAAACGCCAAAACAGTCTAACGCTACTTTTTCAACTTTTCCAGCTGTTATAGTATTATGAATTGCTTATATTGCAGGGGTTTGGGGCGGTTGCCGTTCAGCTTGCTTACTGCTTTCAAAATGTGAGGGGTTCAGAAGGCAGCATCTCGCTCCGTGATAAAAAGGCACAAAATTGATTCAAAAAGTTTGGTTGTTATACTGAAATAGTTCCCCACCGTATCTGTGTGGTATGGGGCAACTTCAAAAGTTCCAAATTGTTTTTATCCACAGACGTCGACAGAACATTGGGTAGGGCTGTGCATGCGGGATCCAGTGTGGGAAATAAGTTTTAATTACGGCAGCAGCAAATTTTCTAATTTCTGTATTCTATACAGCTATCAATATAGAAATTGCTAATGGAGATTAGGTGGAGTGCAGTTGCACCCTTTTTCACATACCCGTCGACACCGTTGTTTTTATCTTTAATAGTTTTAGTGCTACTATTAAACTGTTACGTTTTAGATTTTAAGTATATAATTAGTTTCAGTGTTATTTCTAGCCATCAAATGGTGTAATTTTTTTAAATTAAGTGTCAGCTCGTAAAACATGGTATGGACCGCTGGCATTTTTCGAACCAAACAAGACTATGCACAGCTCACAGTCTTGCGAACCTCTTACGCTTTGTACTCGGGCTCCGGGTGTCGAAATGAGACTGACTGTCTGTACGTTTGACGAGAACCTCAGGAACCACTGAACGGATTTTAATAGACTTGTGTCGTTTGAAAATATCGCACTAAGGCTGTATATTCAAAGCCGTTACTTACTACAGGTTATTTGCATAATTGGTCAAACCTTAATTGATTTTTACACTATGCCACTGCTTGTTAAGAGTTGCTAAGCGATTTGATTTCTTTTCATTATATCAAGAGTGGATAGTCGCTGTTTAACAAGAGAGTGCAATTGGGTGCATTGTGTAGAAAAGAATGTACCCGGCACGCGTTGCGTTTTTACCATACCCTTTGTTCAGAGTGGGGTACAACCGGTGCGAACCAATGCAGTTTATGAAACGGTTTTTAGCAGCGAGAAACCTGATCAGAATGTTTTTAACTCTCAAAAATAGGTAGATAACTAGTCACCAATTAATTAACATATTAGTTATGCCAATAATATCAGTTCGGCAATCATGTTAATATCATTTTTACAGGCGGTTGTGCACTGTTGGCGGTGGGGTTTTCGGGCATGAGAAATTTAAATATCGCGCTTAGAAATGGGAACACTTAAAAATAGTTAAATATACGGTAATTAGTATATTATTTGTACAGTTATAATATAGCGCTCAAATGCAAATTTGTATTATGTTAGCTAATTATCAGATAAAAATAAACTTGTTACGCTTAGGCTTAAGCTTAGGAATATGCTTATAATCTCTTCCGTCCCTGTTCTTTACATTGACCTGTAAAACATGTCTTTCTACTTTAGCACCACATCACCTTAATCCTTCTAGCAAAGTATTTGCAAGTTGTGTTTGATCTACTACTAACGGAGGCTCAGGATGCAGGCAGTAAGCTAAGCATAATTTGGACCGGTTGCGTTGATAATTTACATTTTTTCTTAGTTTTACTTACCTAAAACGTTTATTGGAAGGTTTTTAGGTTATTAAACGTAACCTTAACCGGAATTTTTTCAAACGGCTATAAAATATGCAGTATTAACATCTGCTCGATAACTCGACACGAAATAGCCAAATTTATCTACTGTGGTTTTTAGAATTTTCAATTGTACCAAAGTCTGAAAATTTTAAGATTCTAGAACAAATATACAAGGGACCAGCATTAAAATAGGCGTTTGTGCATTCCGTCCCACACGCATAGCAGAATGCTCAGGTTTAGCTAAAGGCTTAGGTTTAGGAAAAGGCTTGTCAAAGCCTTAGCGTTAACCCTGAGTTTATGATTTCAAGTGTGAGGTGGGAAGTGCACATGAGCCTTCAATCACCTGATCCATCAGCAGTTAACTCTACATTGCAGACGGGAGACTAAATATTAAGTTTACTTTTAAATGTTCAGCTGATATTAAATATGGAACGAGGAAATAATTTTAATTTGAACCTTTAAGCTGTAAATTATATGAACAACAGTTGCAAGACTCGCATTTGTTGTGCAAAAATTTTGCCTCAAAATTACACCACCAACGCTGGCGTGTCCATAACACCGAGATTATACATATTGATGTATTGATCGTACGACGTGTAACTTTCTGATTGTTTGCATGCTGTATATATTTGCAATTTGACGCAATGTATTCTTAGTCTAGTTTTCGTGTTGGAGGGAGGGATTATGGTAGCGCAATGAGTGCCGTGTGACGCCGCGCGGTGCCGTTCGCCGTTACCGGCCAACATCGGGCGCTTTATAAACTTAATTTTTTAGCATTTACGAGTGGCGAGTATTATAGCATAATCCTTACTAGAAACATATGACTTGAAAACAGGGGTTGATTCAACGTTTTGAAGCATCGATGGGGGGATTGTTAAACTTTGGATGTTGCCAGTGAATAGCAGTAATGTGGGTCAAATATCGGTTTTGCGTATATTAATCGTTTGATACAAAATTATAACAATTTTAGAAAAAATTATACAGATATTTTAAATTTTGCTCTAAAGTAACCAATCAGGTTCTCTTTGCATAAATTTTGCTGTATTTAAATGATACAATCGTATAAAATAAAAAATAGTGTATTGTTTTTCAAAATATAAATTTTTATATCTCGACTAAGACCTGTCGGCAACAGTTGTATAATTTAGACAAGGCTAATTGCCTTATAATCTATTTTATCAGAGTCAACAGTCGTAAGTAGCAACCTAAGAACACCTGAGCATTGCCCTCAAGTCACAAAACGTATTAATAATCAGTTCGGAATCCAGTTTTGTGAAAATGTGCTATTCGTTTTAAGACATTCAGCCTTTACCGCTCCAAGCAAACACTTTAAGCAAGAAAATAAGACACTTTTTCGTTCCCCACCCACGAAAACTTTCCCCACCACATACATACGTAGTGTGCTGTGTGCCCTTTTTATACTCCAGTCAGGGGCTGAAGCTCAAAAGCCTCCCTGCAATTTCAAGCATTCTTAATAGGATGGTCGGATATCAGTCCAGCATCAAACCTCTTATACTAAGAAGCTAAATATTAGAACGGTTAAAATTTCTAATGAAGTAGTTTTGATACACTGCAAAAAATGGTGGGTCAAATTGACTTTCTCCGAAATAGGCTTTTCTTGACTACACAAATTGAGTCAAAAGTCGACTCCGCCAGAGTCAAACTGAGTCGAATTTGACTTAGGCGGAGTCAAATTTTGACTCAGTTTCTGTAGTCAGGAAAAGCCAATTTCGGAGAGAGTCGATTTGACTCATCATTTTTTTGCAGCGTACGGTGTTTTTGGCGCTGTCGTATGCCAACCGCTTCGTGTATGCGGCTTCGAGGTAGTAGCCCCATATGGCTTAGGTACCCTCGAAATACCGGGGGTTCATGGTGTAGCAGTCCCCCTAGCTGAAAGTAGAAAGTTCCCGGACTATAGTACTCAATAAATGGGGGGGGGGGTCGTTTATCAAATTAGTATGGGGAAGGAAACAACGATACGAGTACCTAAACCGTAATCTAACTTTGTGATAAACCGCTTGTTAATTAATTTTGAGGATAAAGTTGATATCTGTGAGTGCACAAGTTGTCCGTGAGTGTACATTTAATTGTAGACGTATTGTAAAGCGGCACCCATTCGTTTTGAGTCGTACTTCGCGCCACCGCCTCTTGAGCCCTGTGTCATAATACCGTACAGTACAGGAAAATAAAGTGAACTTTTTATAACTCCACCGGAACCGAATGCTGTATTCTGAGAAGTTTGAATGCCAAAACAGGTTTTTGCGTCTCGCTGTTTTCGCTCGCGAAAATTTTGCTCGAATCTGCCCATATAGCGAATGCTTTTAAACGAAGCTAATTTTGGTCAAAAGAACCCGCAGTTTTGTTGTCAGATAGTACCCGAGCGACCCGAGACACGACATTCGCAATGACCGATTGGCGTAGTGGTAGCAAGATTGACTCGAGAGCAACTGGACCGGTGTTCGATTGTTCGGTGGGGTTTCAACTTTTGTAAAACTAAGCAAGAAAACTTGAAAAACAGTTGCGCCAACTTTGTAATTCTAGCATAAGTCTGCTAATTCGGGTTTTACTGCAATGGTACTTTGTTTAAACCTTAGCCTATTTTGCGCCCTGTTTTAGGGCTGACCCATTTTTAGCCGAACTGCAAACGAGTAGGCTTAGATATCAGCTTATATATTAAGTGCTTAGGCTTACGTTTAGGCTTAAGCTTAGAATTACGCGTTTTCAACGCTTTGGCTTAGTAATGCGCTAGAGTTACAGTCCTAAAAGTAACACTGTTACCTATTTTATCAATGCAATCAGTCGGTCGTATTCTCAAATGTGTGTAGCATCTATCACCAGTTGGCGACAGGTCTTGTAACTTTCGCACCAGTGTATGCTGCGGTTCAAAATTCGGTAAATTTTTCGCATTTGATTTGCTCTACTCCTGTACCAATTTTGTTTACAGCAATTATTATCGAGTTTGAAAGTCTATTACTAACTGGTGATAGTTGCTATACACATTTTAGATTTTTAGAATATGTGCTAATATGTCTGGGGTGTAAAGACTTTTTTGTGATGGACTAATACAAAAAGTACAAATATTTTCAATGTTTCCTAAATGAACAAGATGAACGCATTGAAATTTAAGACCAGGAAGGATTTGTAGAATTTTATATTTTAAACATAGGCCAGCTACTATAGACGAAGGTTTTTACTACTACGAAGCCATATGTTTAATCAGGCACAATTAGGCTGTATCAAATATACAGCTTAGGCTTTTTAATTAAACATGTCTCGTACGCCGATTATGTTTTCGTTTTATTCTGCTGGGTTTATTGAAGATTTATGGTATCTTCAGGGAATACTTAATAGATGCCGCATGATACGGCCAATATATTTCAAGTATTTACTTGACAAACTAGAATGCTGGTTTAGGTTTGAACGTTTACACGTGTATACAATTGATTCCATGAACAACTTATATTTGATTTTCGGGTGCGTTTAAACTAGTTTTATGACGGACCTTATATATCTAAGCATGATTTTAGTACCGTCTACACTTGCGGGGGAAAGTTTAAACCGTAAGCTTATGACTATTGGTTGGCTATGGTTTATACGATCAGGCCGTAAACCGCTAGAACAAAAGTGTATCTGATTGGACACCGGAATCGAACTTCTAAACGGACTGACATAAGCCAAAATTTTGTATGGTTAATTATCACAAAATGGCGTTTGGCTTCTTGTTCGCTTCGCTGGCGAGTTTTCGTTCACAATATATTGCGAGCTGCTGCCATCGTAAATCTGTATCCGCTATTGGATGTTGCCAACGGTCTGAATGTTGTTTCCACTTCCGCCAGTTAATGATAAACTCAATTTTTCAGTTATAATTGAAAATAATCAAAGCATATCTCTGCCTAGCAAGCACCCGTTAAGCATGAATCAAGTAGTAGCCGCATTGATATAAAATGTGAACTAAACACCACCGGCCACAAGCCTGCTTTAGGTTTGCGGTTTTAGGTTTTAGGGCAACCCACAGTAGGTTAAGTTGTGTTTTGGAAATGACCGCAGCTATAATATCGGTTTGAAATATACAAGTGGGAGTCTAGTGGGAAGAATTTTAAATAAAAGCTGCTGCGATTGCAAATCTTCTAACTCAATATACGTCCTGTGTAACAATTGTTTAGGAAACCGAGGGGAGTTTGGCTGTCCCTCTTTCCATATACTTGGCGACGCTTATGGTTCTGGTTTTTAAAACCAGTTTGCCAGTAGTATATGTAACAATGTTTCCACCACGACCGTGTGCCAAGGGTATTTCTGGTCGCTTTTGCTTCATGTAATTATTGTGTCACTGTCATACGTTTGTATTAACCCACCAGCACAACCTGATTGTTCAATCGGTTCGACATACCAGATTGAAGTTTTTGGTTTTTGAAAATTGAAAAGGAAATATTGAAATTCAGAAGTTTATACGTTTATGTTTCCGAACCAATCGTTGTCTGTCATCCATCAACCAGAAGATTGAAAAGTATGAAAATGTGATTTGGCAACATGAGATAAAGCCAAAATTTTACATGGGGAAGAAATAAGCTTCGAGCACCATGTGTAGAACACGGCCAGAACAGTAGTATAAGCATATTCCTAAGCCTAAGCGTATGGATGAGCCTATTTCTAAGCCTAAGCCTAAGCGTATGGATGAGCCTATTCCTAATGAAAGCATGTGAGACATGCTTGTCCGTTATGTGCACATGCAATATAGTGCAGTGCACTGTATGTATGCTAGCTGGCAGCATACGGTCGACAAATATAGTCGACCAAAATGGTAGTTGGACAGGCCGGCTACGTGGCGCAGTGGTAGAGTGTTCTCTTGAGGATCCGTAGGCTGAGAGTTCGATACCCGCTCTAGCCCGCTTTTCCAGCTGCTTGATAGAAAGGTCTGATGTCCTTGGTTCCTACCTAGACTGACATGGGGGCTACGCCGTGAGCGCAATGGTAAACTGCCGCGCTATGAACATGGTATCCAGTCGAAAATAGGATGGACGGTCAAGGGACGACCTTGTTGAAAATAAGGGCATGAAAGCATGTGAGACATGCTTGTCCGTTATGTGCACATGCAATATAGTGCAGTGCACTGTATGTATGCTAGCTGGCAGCATACGGTCGACAAATATAGTCGACCAAAATGGTAGTTGGACAGGCCGGCTACGTGGCGCAGTGGTAGAGTGTTCTCTTGAGGATCCGTAGGCTGAGAGTTCGATACCCGCTCTAGCCCGCTTTTCCAGCTGCTTGATAGAAAGGTCTGATGTCCTTGGTTCCTACCTAGACTGACACCTAAGACTAAGACTAAGACTAAGCCTAAGCCTAAGCGTTTGGGTGAGACTATTCCTAAGCCTAAGCCTAAGCCTAAGCGTATGGATGAGCCTATGCCTAAGCGTATGGATGAGCCTATTCCTAAGCCTAAGCCTAAGCAAAAAATAGTCTAAAGCTTAAACTGACTCTATTATAGCCCATCCGGAAAACGATCCGGCCCTGTTCTATACATGGGCCAGCTTCGAAATGAACATATCATGTTATCTTCAAAGGCTGTCTAAACAATTTTTTGCTAACAGACCGAGTGAAACAAACCGAATCGTCCGTTACGTGTGTACCCCAGTTAATGGAAATTTCGCAAGTGAAGCAGAACGAGAAGCTGGCCATAGTATTTTGTTTACTTCATTACGTAGCTTCAGTGTGAAATGTGTCGGGGGAATCAAATGCGGAAACGTCATAAGTCTGGGCAACCGCATGTCAAAACGGAAATTGAAAGCGAAAAAAGTTATGCAAATGAAGCTAACGTTAAGCCTGGCGTAGCTGGGGCATTAACGCAAAATTTTAGTTGTGCTCGGCTCCTTCGTGTGGTTAGAATTACCAGAGGGGAAACCCTATAGGGGCGGAACGTCTTTCGGAGGGACTAGAATAGATAGAGTAAGCTTAAGCGACTGTTTTTTTCACATGGCTTATGTTTAGGTTTAGGCTTAGGCTTAGGAATAAACTTATCTTACGCTTAGGCGTAGGCTTAGGCTTAGGAATATGCTTATAATACTGTTTTGCCCGTGTTCTTTACTTTGGCCGCATTTAGTAAAAAAATTCGCGGTTGAACAGAACGATTAACCATAGAAACATTTTTGCTCAAATTTCACAAGTTTGTTAAGCACTGCCGGGCCGTTTTTTTGCGGGCTCTAAGTGCTCCAGCACAACTGTGCATTCCGGGCATTTTGAATTTGCTTAAGCACTTGCTTACATAGCTTTGCATAGCGAGAATTAAAGCCTGGCTTGTATTAATTTGTGCCCTACTGCCAAAAAAGGCAGTATTTGGGCTTCGCTTGGTTTCCAAAAACTCTTTCGAATTTGGAACGGTTAAAACCATAAGTTTAGTTGATAGCATCCGGACGAGAGGGCACAATTGTATCTGTGTGAATTGTTTCACCAGTTGTATAAAGCCGTTTTGTTTCAGATAGTATTTTATTTATTCGTCAAAGTAAATTTAACAGTTATATTACTGATAATATACAAAGAAGTAGTAGCAATAACATTTAGTTTAACGTTCATCATATTTTCATTCTATCATATATGCCAGTTAAACGATCTAGTCTATTTTAAGATAGGTAAAACGTTGTAGTATGCCAGAAATGTGTGAGGAAAAAGTTGAGTCAAAAAGTGCCGACGATGGTAACGGCTCGAAACCGTCCGGAGCAACAGGTACGTATGCTCGTGTTGCTCCTGGGCCGGATTGCAGTCATAATTCAACTGCTGCCACAACTGTTAGCTCAGAAAATGTTGATTTAAACTGCAACAGCATTAGCATCACCAAGAACGCCAACAACAATAACGATAACGACAACAACAACAACAACAACAACAACAACAACAACAACAACAACAACAACAACAACAAAAATAACGATGACAACAACGATGCAAACAACAACAACAACGATAATAAAAACAACAATAACAATGCGATTTACAAATCAAATTTCATTACGTCCTCAAGTTCAAATCAAAATTCAAACCGAGAGCCAAATTGCAATACCAAAGTTTGTTGCGACAAACTTCCGTTGAGTTCAAAGCTGACCAATTCATCGCATTCGTTTTGCGACAATGATCAATTGAGCCAACTCGAGTTAAACGCTTCGAGCAATAATAATGACGAATCAAATAATTGTGCAATACAATGTGAATACGTCAGCAATGGTGAACACCCGGTTTGTGGCGAAATAGTTGCCAATAGTCGCTCTGGACATAGTTCAGGTGATTCTAGTGGCCATCAAATTATTTATAATGGCGGTTCGACAAGCGAAGCTAGTGATTTGTCTCCTGGATCAGATGATTCAGGCGTTCATTTGAGTGTACTATCATCGGTAAATAGCATTGATCATCGGTCGTCAACTGATACGGTAAGTATGTGTGTAATTGTTTCGTTAACCTCCATGCAACGGTATGTTTGTGTGCCCAAAAATGGTCCGGTTTTTCGAGTTTCCAATGACGTCTCTACTGATCATTCCATACCATAAGTTAAATTTTTGAATGATTTGATTTTTACGGGCGTTTGGTCGGATTTTCAAAATTTTTGTATTTTGGAGCTTTTCGAGACTCACATGATTATTCGATTTAGCCCGAAAGTTAAATATTTGAACAATCCCATTTCGGTCAGGTTCGAAGGTCCCGCCTGAGGACCGCACAAATGTTTCATCAATAAGCATCCGCAGTTTATACAAAGTGTCGGTAAAAAACCCGTGTACCATTAAGTGGTATTCGTTGCTGTTGAGCTCGGATCCTTATTATAGATTGCTAATTTTTGTCTTAAGCATTTTCATTTTATTTTTCCGCTTCCAGCTCTCGCGAATCAAAATTTCTCGGTATGCCGCTATTTTCGATGGCGTATTCTACTTGAACAGTATAATTGCCGTAACTACCTAAGAGCGGGGAGTTGCGCCCAAGCCCGTAGCCAGGTAAAAGCTGCTAAGAAATCCAAGACTGTTTTAGAAGGGCTTGTGGTTAAAAATCAAAAACCTTTACACGGGGGCTGCAATCTTCCTAGAAGGGCGAAAACTCTTTGGCAAGATCGTTTTTCGCCCTATTCTGACTACCAGCCCGGGTGCGGTGCTTTTACGGACATCTGTCAGTCTATAAATTTGTTTGCTCCCTCTGCTAGCATTCCATGGTAACGGGCTTTAATGTAACTTCGGAATATATGTCACACTCTATCAGGCATTTTAAACCCTTTGTGCTACACACAGTTGAGAATATATGTTCAATTTAGGATTTACTGTCTGAGAACCAGAACGATGGAAATGACAACAAAACTGCCCGCGCGGACCCAGGTCAGTCCGTCTCAAACGCTGACATCCATAAAGAGCCAAAACAGCCAACACAGAGCAACATCGATGAGAAAAATTCGGCAACTTCAAAAGCATCAACTGACGAGAGTGATACCATATATTTCATTCAGGACAATACGTTCAATGTTAAAATTGTGTCACCTGGATCGGATCCCTTTGAACTGCAAGTAAGTATTGCAAGGGGGCGGCTCATAACGAAAGGATCATAACGAAAGCTGGGACACGGCGGCGTCATCACCCGCACCTATAAACGGCTTGCCATGACAGCTTCGAAAATGAAAATTTCAATGTAGAAAACAGTATGACTCACGTTTTTATCAATTCTTTTCGGGACTCGGCAACATAAATCGGCCTCATGACCTGGTTAAGTCAGGATCCGCCTTTGAGTATTTACTCAAGAAACATACTGATAATTGCAAGGTGAAAGTGTGCAAAGGCGTTGCCTTTCTCGAGTTGTACAATGGGTTCCATTACTTGGATCCTCGTTCTATATTCCTACTTAGCAAAAATAAAGAAAATTTGAAACGGTTTTTGTTCAGTATCCATAAACTACATCCGCCACGTTGGATAATCAAATGTAGACAACTATCTCCAGCGTTCAGGGCAATGCAGCTGGTTGTGACCGCCACGATTCTGGAGTCGTCCCTAAACAGGAGTGGTGGGTAGTCTGCGATCCCACTGAGCACTGATATCCGTAACAGTTGCAGAACTAAAACAGGTCATGAGTATAAATAGAAAATTGTGAAAACGTTTTTAACATTTAAGTTGTTTGTTCTTTCCGTGGTTTGTTTCAGGTATCAACAATGGAATTAGTGCAAGAAATACATCAAGTTTTAATGGATCGTGAAGAAACGTGTCATCGGACGTGTTTTTCACTACAGCTCAACGGTGTCAAACTGGAACATTTCACCGAGCTTAAAAGTATTGATGGTCTTGTGGAAGGATCGATTCTGAAAGTTGTCGAAGGTAAGCTTGACGTTTGACGGTATTAGCCATTGAGAGACTGATTCATCTTGACCTTACTAACACTTCATTACAGTGCAAAAAACGGTGAGTCAAATTGAGTCTCTCCGAAATAGGCTCTACGGGACTACACAAACTTGAGTCAAATTCGACTCCGCCAGAGTCAAATTCGACTCACTGAGTCGCACGTTTGACTCTGGCGGAGTCGAATTTGACTCAGTTTGCGTAGTCCCGTAGAGCCTATTTCGGAGAGAGTCAATTTGACTCACCATTTTTTGCACTGTACACATTACAGTTGAATTCTTAAATCCTCTATGTTGATACCGAACTGCATTCGGAGTTTAACAGATTTAAACATTGTTCGCAACAGTTACGTTTCTGTTGTCCATGTAACAAATATTCGATGTTTCGTGTCGAACTAATCTGCCATGCTTTTGCCTATACTAAATATTGGTCTAATTTTTGACAAGATTGTCCAAATTTTCGTTGTGTCATTCCAAGTTCGAGTTTCGGTACTGATTTATACGTATTCTTTTAAATTATCTTTTTGATTTAGTTTATCCCGCATTGACGGTAACGAATAGAAGTCTTAAAAGTAGAATTTTGCTAATTTTAGAACCTTATACAATTCGCGAAGCTCGTATTCATTTGCGGCACGTCCGCGATTTGATCAAAGCTTTAGATCCGACAGATGCACATGTTGGTAACGATGGCGCATCGCCTTCTTATTTTAATATCGTCTCAGGAGTTAATGTATTAGGTAATAACCTACATCTTGCATTCAGGGTTCTGAGTAAAACACTCCAGACCAAACAGCGTATCAAAATAACCTACATCTTGCATTCAGGGTTCTGAGTAAAACACTACAGACCAAACAGCGTATCAACTTGGGCAGTGGCATAGCCAGCAACGTAGCCGAAATTTGACTTGAGAAGCGTAACTCACTGTAACGTTCAATGAGTTGATTTTAACTCAGAATGAGTTGAATCACGCAGTCTGAGTTAGGACTATCAGAACTCAGAATTTTGAGTTGATTCGATTCATTCTGAGTTAATTAATCAACTCACCCAGAGTCAACTCAACTCAGAGTAAGCATCAACTCAACTCAGAGTGAGTTAATGCTTACTGATATTAATTTAGAAATAACGAACTCTCTAGGTGAATTGATTAATCAACTCATTGAAATTTACAGTGTAACAGAAATTATTTGATCGCTAAGATCCAAAAGGTCTGTATAAAGACTATTGAAATTGTTTTTTCAAATTGTATATTCATAAAATTTTGTAAGGAATATATTCCATTCGCGTCAGCCCTTGTACACGCTATAGGCCAGACATAGATTTCCAATTTACTGCAAAATTCGCCAACGACCGAAACGAGAGAACGAATTTTTTTACCTCTATATTCAGTATAACCTACGATGTTTACTTTATACATCCTTTCCTGGTTTTTCGTTGGATATACCAATGTTACCTGCATTGAGGCGCAATAAACCAAAAGTGCATTGCGCATTGGCTAAAAATTTTCGTCACTGAATGTTCCTATTGAGTATATTTATTAAAGGTCGTAGACTTTTGCAATTATTAATCTCATTTCTTAATCTACCAAGTTTGATGCTAATTCATCCTGTTTGCTACAGGTTCGTGATTACATTACATGTTTTGTTTCGATAGGAATTAAACCGTTGTTTAAAAGAAAATAGAACATACCTACGTGATGAACAATACCACGGAGTCTGTATTTAATTATATATTTTAGAACGCCGAAAAATGAAACTAGAAAATTCTGTTGACTGTAATCCGCCTGAATATGTGTTACCGTCAAGCAAAGATCGTCCGTTAACACCAATGATGCCAATGACGAAAGAATTCATAGTAAGTTGATTATATTATAATCTAATGCTTTTGTACGTTTCCCCACATTTTACGCTTAGGCTTAGGACAAAACTTATTGCGTATGCCTAAGTCTTTCTTACCCAAATCTGTGACCATCAGTGTAAGCCGAACCTAAGCCTCCCTAAACTTATTATACATAAGCTTGATTCACACAGATTTCACCTATATATGTAACATGCTAATTTATGCATTTTGTACACTTTTTAGATTTGTACCATTGTATCCATGAATTGCATCTTGGGATTTCTAACAAATGCATTAATAAAGTACAATAAAATGCATATTCATTTATGGTATTTAAATATTTTGATTTCTTTAAGAACATTCAATGCGTCAAAAGCCTGGGCGTCAGCGGATGGAATCCTCCACCAGGAAACCGCAAAATGCACGGTAAGTTCTCATTTGGTACAAGACCATATTTGAATTAGTACTAGTAAATTTCATACCCTCTAGAGTGAATTTATTAAAATTTTTCAAAAAAAATATAAATTATAGGAGGCATGAAACAGTCCTTAATCATTCAGTTTGTATCGCTTTCTGCAACAATAAAGAAATGATTATATTTATAAAGTTTTATTCCTACAACACCATTTTAAGACATTTTCTTCTTATTGAGTAATTAACATACTAAATATTATCACTATGCACAATACAACATAACCCATGTCGACTTAGAACCATTGATTGTAATCGCATTGTACAACACCTCCTGGTTTTTGAATTTTTCAGATTTTGGTATATTAAATTAGGATTAGGCTTAGACTCAGCCAAAGTTTTGTTTAGCTTTTATGTTTAAGGTACAATCGCCGAAATTTCTCGATGGGTTCCTCTTTGTGGATTCGCCACTGGGGGAGGGGGTGGAGGTCCATTTAAAAAAGCCACACAAGATTTTCAATCGGTTCAGCTGTCAAACTCAAGATTTCTCCCCCCGGTTAATTTTACGTTCCTTACTTTTTTGAGAAAAACATCTTCACTATCAATTAAATATACTCTCTCGATCATATATATCTTATATATTTGATCTGTGTTATTTACGGTTGATTTTGACTACGTGCTTATTTATAAGCGTAACTAAGCACTGGCTAGTGCAACTGACGCTTTATTAAAAATTCTGCAACCCCCACCCACTCTGAAATTTTCACCCGGTTGATCCCAGCCACTCCGCCGCGATCCAGCGAACGACCAAGGTTGTATACATTACATTACCGCATTTTATTACCAGAAACTACACGTGGTAGTGCCACACCCAAGATATTATTTCAAACTAAAAACTAATACAAAACTTAACTCCAAACCCTAAATCCACACCTATAACGGTGGCTCTGACTCCACTTAGTCTCACTTACAATGTAGGCTGAGCTTAGGTGTTGCTAAATGGCGTAAAAAATTATCAAATTTATGCGTGGTGTATGAGCCGAAATGTAAATTAACACATAGTTTTTCCGTGGCCATTTAATAATGTTTCTCGTTAGGCTTTTTGTGCCTAATATCATAGCTAGGCTTAAATCGTTCTATTCTACGTTTTTGCAAGTAACGAATTGTGGTGTTTATTTTTGGCGTTTATTTTCGGAATTTCGTATGACTTCGTGGAACACCAGTTCAGTTTGTCGTAGTGGAATTGCGGAAGGTGTCTAACACAGGAATCTTTTGATATCGTATGTGATATCGCGTCGGGGGGAATAAAAGGGGTAACGACTGCATCACTGAACCAGAACGAATAGCGTCATTGAGAAACGAACTTAGCGCGGAGTTGGTGATTGAGTAAAACAGAAGCGTATAAAATCACGACCTTTTCACAGAAACTTATTGGCCGACAAATGATGGAAACATCTGCAAATTCTGTCATTATTTTCAGGTGATCTGTTATATCTTTACATACTTACGTTAGAAGACAAGCGTTATCACGTTACGGCGTGCACTAAAGGATTCTATGTCAACACGTGAGTTAGAGGTTCAGGAGGGGTAATTGAATGACAGAGAAGGCCACTCCACTTATCGCCAAAATTTTGGTCAGGTATAAAATCGAAAACTGCTTCTAGTCAGACACCATTAATCGCGTGTAAACGTCAAATTATCGCTTTGGTTAGATGGATCTCTACCTGTAAACCATCCTAATTATTTTCTGGATCCGCCAGTGCTTGTTTCGATTCTTGGGTTGAAAATTTGGCACAGCTGTTTTTTGCTTTGTTTTAGATCTACTGAAGATGAGTTTTCACCAAAGCCATCAAATCACAAATATGTCTATCATTCGTTAATCGAGCTACTTAATCATGTAAGCTATACTGTCTCGTTGGATAATTTCCCTAAAACTTCAGCCATAAACAAACATAACTGAAACCCAATAGGATTGTGGAAGTTCATATGGTTGGCTGTTGTACATTTTGCAGCAACATTTTTAAAATTTTCAGATTTTGGCATAACTTAGGTTTAGGATTAGGCTTAGGTTCATGCTAGAACTCACCTCTTAGTATTTGGCTTAGGTTTCGGTGTAGCATCTGCTTTAGCTTGTGGTAGGGGCTTTAAGAAGAGCACAAGAGCACATGGTTTTCTTGTTTTCTTTTTAGATTTCAATTCTGGATATTATGTGTGCTTTATAGTGTTTCTCAAAGTATAGTGATTAAGGATCATGATACTTTGAGGGGACTACCATTTTTTCGTGGGACTATAATAGAGTACGCTTAAGCTTTAGGCTGAATTTTTTGCTTAGGCATAGGTGTAGGCTTAGGGTTGCGCTATGCTCGCCGCATTAACGATCTTGTCTTCTGGATAAATGGCCGACGCTTATATACTATAGCCTGAATAGTGGCAGGTCCAAGGGAATTCACCAAAGCCATGCTTCGCAACGCGAATCAAATCAAAATTTTGTATTTTTTTAAAATTGCGTTATGCTTCTGATGCGCCAACGTCAAAAATTTCTCAGCGCGCCACTGATTACGAATAAACCATCATGATTGTAGTATATATTGGAGTCGGCGTTATGATAGACGGGCCCAGCCAAACAGGTTCGAGGGGACCGCAATAAAACTTTTCACACCTATATAACTTTGTGGTCCGCAGAATAATCAAGATGGAGCCCACAGGCGTTGCCCTTTTTTCATTTGCGTGGTTTAGGGGGCACTTCCGCCGGCACTGAATATATGCTGATGGATAGAGTTTTATTATTGGTTGGGTTTATTTACATATTTGCTGGCTGTTAATCGTAAGCAGTTTTGTAAGTCTATATGCTCCCTAATATTTAAATAAAACAACAATATTAAGTGTTGTTTACATTAGTAGTAATACCGAGGGGTGTTGCTACTTACATTTATAGTTTTTCCTGATACAAAATTTTGCTGTATTCGTTAAAATGCAACGAATATTAGGTGGTAAATCAATATTAACGATAAGTACATTCCTGCCATAATGTAATATGTTAATGGTTTTCAAAACTCGAAATTTTATCCAAACACAACTGTGCATTGGGTTAAATTATGTGGTATGTAGGAAAGAGGGGCAATTTGAGGAATGGTAGCTTGGGACAGACTTGAGGCAAATTTTTTCGGCTCGGCGATATCTTGAAAAAATACGAGTACTCTAAAATAAAGGATATTGATAGTGATTTTATAGCATGTTTGTTTTAATGATGTCTTAATTTGTTATAACGCAAATGTCGTTATCCAGATAAATAAATGTAACAAAAGTTATAGCCTCGAGGCTATAACAGAAATTATACAGTGCGTTTTAAGTAAAGCAATACCCCTAAACAGCGAGTAGAAAGTATTACGACAAGAACTTCATTTTATTTATGGTTTAATATGAGCCCATCGTAGTTTTTATTTCTGGTTTCAGATCAGCCCAGGTTTTAAGAAAAATTTTGCAACGGTTCAGAAAAAACGCTGCCAAAAGCATCCGTTCGAACGCGTTGTGGCACCTTATCAAGTTTATTGTTGGACAGCGCCAAATTTTGAAAATACCGCAGATTCGATTCGTGCTGAAGATGGTATGAACTATACGTAATGTAAAAAATCCTTTGGATATATCAGTCATGCAGATTACTTTCAATTAAAAAATTCGCCGTTTATTAATTTTTGTGTGATATAGACACTTACAATATAATGTATTTATTTTGAGTAATATTATTCTGACTCGCTTGTTGCGCAAATTATAATCTATGATATTTTTTCTTTTGCATCAACACCATAAAGTTTAACCCCAAGTAAAAGTTGGTAAAAATTTCTGATGAACCCGTAAACTTTATATGTATTGAACGCTCAAATGACATAGCTTTGTAAATTTTTTTAGCATTTTCGTTCAAACTTGGATACGAAGAGCATATTCCTGGACAAACTCGAGAATGGAACGAAGAACTGCAGACTACACGTGAGCTACCACACAAAACAATGCCAGAACGGTTGTTACGAGAACGTGCAATATTTAAGGTATTTTGCAAAACTTGACATCTGTCTTACACGCTTTTATATAAAATATTTTTTCTACTGCAATATATCTAACGAAGTTAGCGACTGAAATAAGTTGCGATGTCACCTAGTTACATAAAACAGAAAGAAGTTTTAAATAGGTATAGCAGACAGGCGAAAAGTGTCAGTTAACTTAATCAAAAACATCTTAAAAATGGCTAAGCTAAAGTACAATCGGTCAGCCGTACAATATCATTTTTATTAACCAAGTTGCGATTCTAATAAAGCCTTAATGTAGCGTTTTTAAGCATAACCATTTTGTTTTAGGTGCACAGCGATTTTGTTTCCGCTGCAGCTCGTGGTGCTGTTGCTGTGATCGATGGAAACGTTATGGCAATTAATCCTGGTGAAGATACGAAGTATGTAGCTTAACTTTAAAAAAATTCTAAATGCATTATTATGTCTATTGGGTTAATTTTACAACTATCGTCCATTGTTCTCTTTACTGCCAGGTTTTGTTTGGGGACAGACGTTCAATTCGGATTCATAATCAAAAATTTCAAATTAGTTGCAGCAGCGGCAAATTTCCTATAATCTCTGAAAAAATTCCTTGGGGGACCCGGGGTGCAGACAGGTTCACTCCATCCCTGAACGTTTATGGTAGCACACATGGTTCAGCATTTATTTATCTTTACTCAATATTTGAACATGTGGTGTTGTAAAATTTGATTTCTCAAAGTATAATTGTTTATAATCATGAATTGTAAGTATTTACATGCGATTCTTATTTTGCAGGATGCAAATGTTCATTTGGAACAACATTTTCTTCAGTCTGGGATTCGATGTTAAAGACCATTATAAAGATTACGGAGGCGATCATGCTGCTTATGTTGCACCGGTACGGGTTTCTGCGGTGTAGTTTATTAAATTAGCATTAGGAGTAGGGTTGGAAAGGGCCCGCCGGATATTTTGTGCCCGCGGGCCGGGGCCGGGTGGCCAGACGAATGAAATCGCTGCAGTTCCCTATGCCAGAGCCTATGCATATTAGTGTTTAATATTTTTATTGCCGTGTAATTAAAGGAAAAGTACTTTTAACCAGGGTGCGACCGGATATCCGGCTCCTGTTTACTATCCGGCAAAAAACCCGGTTCCGGTATCCGGTATAAACCTACCGGATACCAGATTTCGGTGATGATTGCGTAAATCTCAAATTATTGCAAATTATGTTGTGAGATGTTATGTTTTCAGTCCGATTACATGTAAGTATACAGTATTGGTTTAAATCAGTATTTTTTGCATATGGTTAAGGCAGCGATTCGGACTTTATTTTCGAAACAAAGCAATATTTGGAGCTTCACACAATTATTTTCAAGTATTACGACATGCTCCTTATATAAACGCAATATTCCGTTTACTAAAGATAAAGTAACATTTGCTGAAGCATTAATGTGCTAAAAATTGATTTATTTTAAAGAACACACTATCCGGTCAACATCCGGTTCTGGTAAAAAATCTATCCGGTTCCGATATCTGGTTTTTTGCGATCCGACCGCACCCTACTTTTAACAAGCTTTAAATTTCTAGCTTCAAAAAATGTCATTTACATGAGGCTATACGAGCCCGAAGTAAAATCGTAATTACATCCCCTCCTAGTTTCAGAACATTGATTGAGTTTTAATATGACTTCTGTTTCAGTGCATGGACTTACAAGGTGTGAAGGCATATTTTGGTATTGATCCGGAGAATTTATACGTTCTTGGAACTGTTGTTGTTGACTATCGCGGGTATCGACTTACTGCTCAGTCAATTATACCAGGTATATTTATGGCTTGTTTTTTCGTTTCGTTCAGAAGTTGAACAATTTTCTATTTAATTTAGAAGTGACGAAAAACTTGGAATAACTAATGTTGCCATTTGCAATCGTATTGCACGCAGCTTTATACGTTCAGACATTTTTGACAGTCAAAATTGTTATTTCATTGGGTTCATGTACACTTTCCGCCATGTTTACACTTAGCCTATGCGTCGACTTTAAACGTGAGGAGAATGTATACAAGAGCTAATAAATATAATTTTTTATTCAACAGAATAAGTTACTGAATCACTTTACAGATTTTTATAGTTATCCAGGGTAAACTCATTTGAATATAATTGCAGGAATACTGGAGAGAGATCAAGAACAATCGGTTGTATACGGCTCGTTCGATTTTGGTAAAACCGTGCTCAGTTGTCAAAAATATCAGGAATTAGTAAGTTTGTAATTTTTCGTTTTTGTCAATTTCTCAAAGATACTTTACATACAATTAATTTTTGTTTAAGCCAGTTAAAATAATTTAATTTTAATGGTTTGTACTCGAATAATTTTAGAGATGCGGCAGCACTAACGTTGCCGCTGAGTATCTTAGTATTTTAAGATCTAAGCACTGTTAACTCATTTTACAAAACTAACACAAACGGCAGAGCCGTATGCGAGAGGTGGTGCAAAGGAGATCCTATCCATTCCTGAAAATTTCGTAGACCACAAAAAGCACTGTTACAGTTTTGTAAGCATGTGAGGCCTGTTTGACCTGGTGCATATTATGCAATATATGCAATGCACTTTGTATAGCATGCTTGCCGGCAGCATACGGTCGACACATATAGTCGACCAAAAAGTAGTTGGAGAGGCTTCTACGTGGCGCATGGTACAGCGTTTGCCAGAAGATCCGTAGGTCGCTAGTTGGAAACCACCAATAAGGTACTTTTCCAACTGCTAATATTGAATAGCACGATGTTGGATATTTCATTTCAGCTTGAAAAACCTGCTCAACAATTGAAAATCTTGCCACATACGTAAGTTGGAAAATTGAAATGTGATTTTATCAAGAAATACCGGAGAGGTGCGGTCGAAAATATAGCGCTTCATATTATAGCAGAAATCGATTGACATGTTGAATAATTCAATTATATATTATGTATTAGATATATCAACTATATGCAGTTATGGATCCAGAAATTTCTGACAGAGTTTCAATAACTGCCAGAATTTTTATAATATTTATTTACAAATTATTAATGTATTCTTACAGATTTCTTTTATTTCTCATTTCAGAGTGAAAAGCGAAAAAGGTGACAGTGCAATGTTGTTTTCGTCACTAGAAACAAAGGTAATAGTTTTTGTTGGATTTAATTTAGTCATTATTCGGAACCAAACAATTTCACCTCATGTGCATCCGAATTGTTAATATTATACACAGATGTTTGCCAACTCATACATTCACGGCTATTGTCACATTTTTCCATTAATACATCTTGTAACTACTGGCGGTTTTAAGGGGGCGCCGCGGTCTAGGCCCCCTAATAGGCATCAAAACCAAGATTTTATTAAGATTTAGCTCTAAAATGTACCGTTGCTTTTTTGCTTCGCTCGCGAGTTTTTTTCCACTATTACATCTGGCGCCCTCCCCCTTAGTAATTTCTGGATCGGCCACCGCTTGTGACTTCCCGAAACTTGTGAAAAAATGGGTACGTAGCACTTTTATAGGTTTTTAAATAACCGGCTGGTTTCTATTTGTCAAAACAATTTTCCGTTCGCTAGTAAAATTTCTGTGCATATATACCCCCGCAAACATCGCAAAAAGTTAAGGAATTATTTTTAGCAAAATGAGCTGATAGCGTGATGAGAGTAAACTCTTTGATTTGATGGAATTTTTTAACTGTGCTTTGTATTTTATATTTTTTGTTTTAGGGCATTATTGGTAACGATGGCAGACACTATATTTTAGATCTGTTACGAACGTTTCCGCCGGATGTCAATTTTATTGAAGGTTCGATTTGACGGCTAGGCCCGTATTCACAAATGTGTAGCGCCTATCATCAGTTGGTGATAAGTCTTGTAACTTTCAATCCAGTGAATGCTGAGGCTCAAAATTCAGCACATTTTTCGCATATGATTTTCTCTACTTCTGTACCAATGTTGAGTTAATAAACAACTGCAATAGTTAGTGAGTGAAAAGCTATTACTAACTGATCATAGTTGCTATAAACATTTGAAAATATGGGTCCTAGTGTCAGAGTAATCTTTCACGGTTGTTGTGCGCTTCAACACCAAAAAAGTTACTTCCGTGCTGAAAATCTCCAAAGCAACTGAAATATTTAGAACTGTTCAGCTAATATTAAATATCTCCTAGTCGACGTTCGCCTAAAAATGGTAGAATTTTAATAAATTTTGCGTGGAAAAATATCACCAAAGTTCATCGACAACTATGAAAATACAATAATTTGTTACGACGAAAACAATTAATCACAATAATATTGTAAAGTATAGAAATTTTCATGAATAACTATTAAGCAATAGTAAAACAGTCAGTATATTTTGCTTTAAGTCATCTATTAACTTTATGTTTTAGCCAATGAAAAAGTGAAGCTTAATTTAAAATTTTCGGCCTTTTAATTATGATTTTTTAACATTTCAGACGCAGAAGTTCCACCGGTATGCAAACAGAATGGTTTTCCGCGTAAGCATCGCCACAAACTGGCGTGCTTACGGCATGAACTGTTGGAAGCGTTTGCTGAGTAAGCATAATGAGTAGAGCTTAGTTTTAATATATTCATACTAGACAACGTTGTTGCAAATTTGCAACCATAAAATATTCTCAAAACTTTTTAAGAATGTGTTAAAATTGTTGCGCATAATTTTAGAAAAACCGAGTGTCATCGTAATTTATACAGGTTCATTTGCATCTACACTTGGTGAATACATAATTACGAATAAATCATTAAACCATGTTATTAAGATTAATTAGCTGCTGAACTGGTTGAAAATTTACAACGAATTTCTTTCACTCAGACAACAGCTCGCTCGACCAGCAGCACTCTCGGTAACAGCAATAATTCAGCAGGCGACTTAAAAACTTATAAACGTGCTTTTTACTCATTTCTTCAGAAATTTCAGGAGAGCATGTATCCACTGCCCCCTTCAAAGAAATTAATTCATGTCAAATTTAACTGTTGGCTGAATGAGATGAAGACCGAGGAAGAGTACGTGTTTGCACGTTTAACTTAGCGTAGTCTTGCTTTGGCAGAATTAGATTAGGAAGGCAATGGAACGACAGGATGCGTGCTCTGCTGTAAGTCTGGTATATTAACATCGAGAAAGCACACCGAGGTTTGCAATATTATTGTCATGACAGAAACAATTCAATTATGCATTGTTCATTTCATTGTAGATCTCGATATGTTGCCTTTATCAAAATTGCTGCATATCATTTACAACAATTACGCTTACAAAAAATGGTTGCGTCCCCTTCTAAGGTTGGTTGTTGGTATCTTTGGTAGTATTTTAGTCCGGTTATGTCCGAAAAAGAAACTGGTTTTATTTTGTTGCAATAGGGAATTATTTCTATGCGATATATTGAAGTGGAGAGCAACTTATAAGATTAAACATTTTTGGTGATATTACATTGCCGAGCAACCCAGCGGCGCTTGTCAGATATAAATTTATATTAACAAAAGATTCTTAAACCGTTGACTACCTCTAGCTCCTTTGAATCGAAATATTTCTTGTCCGCTCAAAATCGACATATTTTGAGACCGCTCAAAAGCGAAAACTTTTCACTTACCACAAAACCAATGTTACCCTGAGCCTGAGCTATCGAACCGTGAAAGGTTACTGTTCTTAAATTTCTAAACAGTTGCGGTAAGTATCAAATTTCACAACAATCATTAATAATGTGGTTGTTAATATGATAATATATGAAAGGTAGAATTCGGTGATAACCCAGGGTTATCACGTTTTCTAAGAAAGATGTTGACACTTGATAGCTCTAGGCTATAAGAAAAACGTATTATAGACACGCTGACATTTTAAAAATGATCTTATATGGCTTATCGCATATTTTGGGCACCTCTGAGAAAGCTATTGTGAACGGCGCATTAAACAAAAGGCTTCATTACTCATTTTTATTAACGTGTTCTTTAGAGTGACAAAAACGGTGCAACACAGGAAGAGTCAACCCGGGCGACTGATCTGGAATGTAATGATGCAGATACAAGTTCTTCATCACATGAAGCGATATCGGCAGCTGAAAATGCTCAGAGAACCACTGAAAAATCACTGAAAGCTGACGGAAAGCAAGACGATTCTAATGATGATATGTGCAATTCTGATAACGTAATTAAAAATAATAATAATAATAACTACAACAACGACGACGACGACAGAAATAAATATACGTGCACTGAATCTATTGATGGAGTACTAGTGACGCATACAAACCAAAGACTAACACTTGAAGCCAATGGTTCAATAGTTAAGAGCAGCCCAACACCGGATGCTGTATTGCAAACAACGTCTTCCGGCTTTGTAGGCCAACAACAACGAAAACTGAGCGCCAATGGATGTGATCTTGACGAATCAGCACGAATCGCTAACGAGATTAAGCGTCGAATTACGCAACAACAACAGCAAAAGCAACAACATTATACAAAGACAAACACAGCGTGGAACGAAAGTGTAGATGGTGTTAGTGATGCGTGTAGTCCGAATGGTATCGCAAACAGTAATGAAGGACAGACAACAGTGGCTAATGGAAGACGTACACCAACGGCAGACGAAGCAGAAAGCGATCCTGATTTGCCAGAAACTGATGAAGCTAAACGCATTGTCAAAATGTTTACTAATCACGCTGAAAATACGGATTGTTCAGACGCAGCGTGGGCTGGAGACGGTAGTAAGGGTTGGCTGAGTGCTCATGCCAGGGACGCTGGTAGTAGGGGGCGCCCTCTTAGATTTACTAAAATATAATTTGGTATTACCATTTAATGCTAAAATTGCGTTTGGTATCTCGCTTTTGCGTGTCGCAAAACTTCTTTCATTATTAAATTTACATTTTGCCGTGAGTGGCCAGTCTCGGATTAGCTGCTGTGTCCTTAACTCACAGTACATCCATGATTATTAATCTGCGACAATTCGTCGCTCGACAACTTGACACCCAACAATATCCTAATTGCTGTAAGCAAAGCTATGCATAATCCTTAGCGTAATACTACCCCAAGCCTAATCGCTCAACGAGTTGTCGGAAGACGAATTGTCGCGCGATACCCGTGATTATAATTTACAAGTGTGTATGTAGTCGCGAAAGTATGGAAGCATAGGAGATACTCTCCACCAATTAGCGCTGTTGTGCGCAAAATTTTGCGATGAAAACTATTTATCTGACGCTGACAATCTTTTTCATCCAAATAGTTGAAAAACTTGCCGCGGATACAACACAAAAAACGTTGTGTGTTTGCCGCAATTTGTAAATTTTAAAATTTCGAAAATATTTGCTATTTTAACTCGCTATAAAATATGTTGAATTTCAAACATAAAAAGTATCCTTTCAACTGCAAAATACTCTAACAACCAACTGATGAGTGATTTATCGTTATTAATGTTTAAACATAACTAGCCATTCCATTTAGTCTATGCGGTACGTCTAAATTACACGAAATCATGTTTTGCTCGTATCCGGTATTTGAATTTACGTGTATCCTTGATGTATCTTTACTTTCCAGATGAAGAAACCTCCAAAGAAATAATTCGTAAAACATGTTTGGCGGTTGGATCGCTAAGCGACTCAGGTAAATACTGTTGCTTTTATTTTTGAAATACATTATTAATTGAACGCGAAAGTTAAATGTTTGGTTTCTAGCTTTCGTTGCGAATTAAGAATAATTTATCGAACATAACCCTGTATCGAATATATGACGTTTCAGAATTTGACATACGATTTAATCCAGACTGCTTTTGTAATACTGTGGAACATATAGAGGTAGGAGCTTGTTTTATTTTATTTTTGCTGCATGCAATTGAATTTATATTTTAGACAGCTTGTATAGTGTTCCGTGTTCGATAATGTATAAATTAGAGTCTGGTTTGATCAATTTTCCACAATGTCTTTGAATCCGAAAGTACCTTGACAGTCAAGTTTTCTACTGAATAAATTTCTGCGCTCGTAACATGGACATTCAGGAATGCCTGTTTCAGTTTTTTGTATCAAGGACCCATGTTCTGAAATGTGTATAGCACCTATCACGCACTATCTGGTGAAATGTTTTCCAACTTGTGAATTCGTGCGGTTAGGCATTCTAAAATTTTTGCACAGAATTAGGAGAAGTGTGCTGAACTTCGAAGCTCACCATCCACTGAATCCAATGTTACATGGCATATCACCAACTGCTGATACACGCTGCACACATTTGAAAATGCTCGTAAAGATCATTAGAATAGCGCATATGTTTTAAAACTTCTTACTGAATAAATGATTGACTGCAAACTATCTGCTGTAATTTTTAGGGAGAAAATGTCGAACAACACAAACGGCTGGTGCAAGACGCTGCTCAATTTTTACTCACCAATCAAATACCTGGCTTTGTACGTTTTGCTATTAATTTGAATTTTGAACTCCAAAAGTTTAATACTTGCGGTTGTAGAAATTAGCTCAAAAATATGGCGAGTAATAAAAAACTTAGTTTTGTAAACATTGACAATTTGGACCTTGTGCACTTTGCCTCCATACAAGGTTAAGCCTGAGCCTAAATTATAACGAAAGCCTGAAAATTTCGAAAACCGTTTGCAAGGACTGGTACAAGAGCCGCCAGCGTGCAATAGTTTAACATTGTTTTTTGTAAAACTATCTCAAGGTACATTTCACAAACGAAGTTGTACCGTAAAATTTTCGTCATGTACACTGTACAGGTTAGCTTGGTCTCAAGTTCGAGGTAGCGTACCGTATATTTTGTGTTTTGTGCGTATATATTGTTCCTGCGAGTATTATTCATTTAGATACGAGAATGTTTGGAACACAATGTATCCATATTGGACGGAAGCAGTCTTACTGAATCATTGCATGCTCGGTAAGTTTTCGACCTTTCGTAGTTTAGAAGTAGAATTGATGAATTTCTCAAGCGTCATGCTTCTGCGCAATGTTTCAACATTTTAAAATAACCCGTTGAACCAGAGATGGGACTGGAACATAAAACTAAACATGGCAAACAGAAGTGAAGAGGTTGATTTCTTCTTACGGATGCGAAATGTCACGATTCGTATAGCTCTCGGAACAACAGTACGGTCCGAAAATGTTTCATTTCAAGTCATCGAGTGGATATTGTCTCATGAGAAAATATTTCGACGAGCCACCGTAGTGGGCAATGAAATTTTAAATCTGTAAAACTTACTGTTATCTCGTGATATATCAATTTATGCCGGTTTCTTTTCTATATACCCTGCATTGAACATGACAAACATTATTTATGAATATGTTTTTCGGTATATAAATGAGTAAGCTTAGACTTTATGCTAGGCTTAGAGTTAAACCTAGGTTTAGCCTGAGCCGAAGCTTAAACGTAAACTTACGCTTAGGAAAATAATAAATAGTGATATGGGGGACGTTTTGCCTCATATTATGTTAACACTAGTGGTTATGAAAATAAACAAGCACATATTTTTTAGCGGTATCAATATTCGATACTTGGGGAAAATCCTTGAATTCATCGTTGAACTTCCAATGCTGGACTATATTCGGCGTCAGTGTATCTCAGAATTGATTTGCCGGAGCGCTAAACATCTGTACAACGCGTACGCACAAAACGTTGACCAGGCATCGCTTTCATGCGCAATTACTCATTTTGTAAACTGCCTATTTGGGTCACATCCGTCTCCGTTAGGAGGCAGCTCTTCCGCTTCTGGCCCTGCGGCTGCTCAAAATCGAACCACTAGTCCGACATCGACTCAACAACAGAATAACGGAACACATGGAAGTAGCAATACGGCAGCTAATACCGTGAACGCAGCTCATTCAAGTACAACTTTATCGTCGCCATCTACAACGCCAAGCCACAACAACAACAGCAACAACCACATGAACAACGCCTCCAGCAACATTAATAATAATATTAATAACAATAACAATAATAACTCCGAGGCGCAATCACCACATTTCCATGATCAAATTAACTCAGATACAACAGTGCAACATCAGATTGAATCGACAGAAATCAACAACAGCAGTTCAAATTCAAACTCTACTAGTCACTCTAAACCAAACATAAACAATGGCAGTAACAACAACAACCATAACAATAACCACAGCAACAGTAACAACGGCAATAAGAACAACTCGGGTGGTTCAAAACATTCAAAAAGACATAATAAGCATCATAAATCAACGTATGGTAACAATACGGCTTTTATCAGTGATAAAGGTTAGTTTCAGACTAGCGCCGTGGCTACCGCCCCTACCGAAAGGGAGACGACCACCTGGAGGCCGTGGCAAAACCGATCTGTGTTGTTGCGGTTTGAAAAAAGCCGCAGCATAGTTTCAGACGATATTTTACAGTTTTTATCAATTATTTTTTCTGTAAACTACATCCAATAAATCTTTCATGTATGCAAGGCTAGTGCATACGAGTTAGGATCTGGCACAGTGCTTCTAGTCAGGTTGAAATAGTCAACATTTGCCGTTGAATTACGTTTGGAAATGTCTTTTATTTAAATTGCCCAATCTTGTCAGAGTTGCGGTATTATATTTGTCGTACGTCGCCGTTCGTCACCTATCCTGCGCCGTCTGTCACCAGTCTGGCGCCCTCCGTCACCGGTTTGCGTGTTACCGTGCGTAACGTTGTTGTATCGTACCCGAATTACTCACGTACGATCTCGTACGTGTGAAGGACGGCGCCGGACGTCACCAAAAGTATAGCAATACAATTACATCCAGAACTGATCTGAATGATTGATTATGCAAATAATAATGTATTTGTTCTCAGTATTGGAACTCAGGAGCGTAGACGGCTTTCATTAAAAGTTAAGTTTAACACAAACTAAACTGTTTATTAAACTCAACAAGACAACGATTTTGATATTATAGAACATTCCGAATGGGCAGCTTTGACTCCAAGGACTCTTTGGGAACAACTTCGTGAAGAAATTAACGCTTATTTTGGATACAATTTTGTTTAGTGAGCAGTTAATTTGTTGTTTCTAAATTAATAACATGTTAATTTTGGGCTTGCAATTGAACTGTATGCAATACGAATGCATTTCTGTATACAGAAATTGTCAATACACGACGCAAACCAATTGTTGCAACGTATAAATTTTAGCACAGCCGAGAAAGTCAAAATTAAACGGACAAAATTTTACATAGTTGTTTCGCTTCACCTATGACTCGCAACATTGTTATATTCTTTCTTTGCAAACTAATCTAGAATAGAAATCGAGATAGAATGATGCAGGTATTGGTCCCAAACACATTTTAATTTAACTTCAAAACTCTGCGGTATGCAAACTGGGACTAATCATTAGATAAAACAAACTTGCAAAAAATATGATGTAAAATTATTTGGCTTTATACATGTTTTTTGGACATTGTATTTGATACAGTTCTGGTGGGCTGGAATGTCATCCTCTGCAGGTCTTAGCTAAAATTAATATCATTTTTGGTTCTGAATATCTATCTATTTTACTGAATTACAATTTGAATTTCAGCGATTCTCTGGACGCGTTATACACCACAGAGGGCATTCAAAAAATATCAGTGTTGCGACGATTTTGTTCAATTGTTGGCATTCAAGTTCAGCTACGGGATTATACCTTTGATAGCCGGTCTCGACCTGCATTTTGTGAAGATGATATTATCAATCTGTTTCCAGTTGTCAAGCATCTACAGCCAAAGGTAGCACATTATGTCAGGGACGTAGCCAAGATTTCGTTTCGTGCGGTGTTCAACTTCATTCTTTTGGACAATGGAGTCCAGCAGGTTATTGTAAAGCTGGAGAAACTGCCATTTTTTTCGTCTCTCCAGCATTTGAGAAAATGGGCATAGGTGCTAGTTATATCTGCAGCGATATTTTTAGGCCACTGACGCATGCACATTCTACACAACGGGTCAGTCAAAGATTCAAGCCGGCCAATTACGCGCAGGATATGAACTAGTCAGCGAAGCTCTTAATCTGCTCAACAACGTTTATGGAGCGTTGCATCCTGAAATTGCACAGTGCCTTCGATTACTTGGTATGTTTTAATTTTTTAATTTAAGTTTATTGAAAATTCTGACACGATATAGTGCCTGGTTTACAATAAAAAATTTGGCCTGGCCACAAAATATGTCCCATCCCAGGGTTAACAAGTGGTCGTTGACCCTACCTCAACGAAAATTTTCCGTTGACCCTACTTCAACGTGTGTCACAGAGCAGTTTGTGACACACGTTGATGTAGGGTCAACGGAAAATTTTCGTTAAGGTAGGGTCAACGACCACTCGTTAACCCTTAGATGTGACATATTTTGTGGCCAGGCCAAATTTTTTATTGTGAACCAGGCATCGTATATTTAAAAAATTTTGCAAATTTATTGGTCCACTGCACTCAGTGTAGATAGATAAGAGCGGTGGTATATATACTTATGACTTATAGTGAAAAATACTAATTATAAATTAGTGTGCGGTGCCGTCCGTCGCCGCACTTTGATTAATGTACAATGCCAAACGGCACTGACCGGCAGCGAATGGCCCGCTCCATAGGTCAAAAAGCAGTCAAAAAGGCTTATTATGTTGCTGTTTCATTGACTTTGTTGTTTCAGCGCGGCTGTCCTATATACTTGGAGATCATCAGGAAGCTTTAGTGCAACAACAGAAAGCAGTAATGATGTCTGAACGATGTAGTGGCATTGATCATCCACAAACGATTTTGGAATACGTAAGTTAATTACGATGTTGCGACTGAGACTGAAATTTTGAATTCCCTACTTATATGTATGGTTAAAAAATCGTAGTATTTTCTAAAAAATGTTTAACCAATTTTTCGTTTCTAAAACTAAGTAAATTCTTGAGTCACTGAATGTACTGGTGATAGGTTGTACACACGTTTGAGAAGACGACCATTGTGGACAGAGCTCATTGCGGTTATTATATTATATTCAAAACTTATATAAATTTTAATATTTCTAGACTCACATGGCGTTGTACTGCTTTGCAAACTGGCAAATTAGCACTGCACTTAAATTGTTGTATCGTGCTCGATATCTTTTGCTTATTGTGCATGGTGAAGATCATCCTCACATGGCATTGCTTGATGTACGTTTTTCTTTGAAAACAAATTATCAATATATATATATATATATATATATATATATATATATATATATATATATATATATATATATATATATATATATATCGCAATATAAATGTAATATTCAGTTTAATTTGATTCAGTTTAATTGTATTGCTGCTTTTATGTTATCTTGCTGAATGTTTCTGACATTATTTGAAATATTATTTCTACGACCATTGTTAACTCAGAGGACTGCTAAAAATACACCTGCAATTGGTTGCAGCAGGATTTTAATTTTGAGGTGATTATACGATGCCGATTGTATGCGTACATACATATAACTTGAGTCAAAGATCAATTAGTAGCACTAAGTATTGTCTTGAAAATTATTGGAGGCATGGCTTTTTAACTTCTGTTTTTGCTACGCCGATGGGATAATATGAAATGCCCTATAACACTCATTGTATACGTTTGACGCTGTTGTACACTTCCCCCAAGAGTTTTCAGAATTTTTGGATCGAACAGTACGCTTACGATTAAGCTCAGGGTAAGGATTGTGTGAAATGTGTGCAAGTAAGTACAAACTATCTAAGCATTGTATTTAGTTTGATGATGTTTTAGAGTAACATCGGCCTCATTCTTCACGCCATTGGTGAATACGACACTGCCGTCAAGTTTTTAGAAAATGCACTGCGCCTTAACAAACGCTATTTTGGTGCAACTAGCCTTAAAGTAAGTCTACATATTGCATATAGCTAAAAATGTGTTAAATAAGTATTAGCATGATGGCGTGTTTTAAAAATGTTCCATTTCCAAACTGAAAAAAATCCTCGTTGTAGGTGAACTGGGTTTGCCGATATGACGAATTTTGTTGTTTAATGTTTTATTAAAATGAATACGTCTTTCGATTTAGTAGTTTTTATTTATTGCTAGGCTGCTCTTTCAAATCATTTAATTGCTCGAACGCAGTCTTGTCGTGGAGATTTCAGAACTGCACTTCAATACGAAAAAGTTACGTTTAGCATTTATAAATATACAGTAAGTTTACAAGTGATCAAACCGTGTAACTTAGTGAGTGATAGTTTTAAGCGGCGTAAGTAAATGTATAATATATAATATATAATTAGGGCCGGTGGGACCCAAAAAAATTTTTGTCTAACAGTTTGACAAATTATATATCACTGGATGCAGCTTGCGGAGCTGAGTCGAATGGCGTTAATTTTTTGCAATCAGGCGATGGGTTCAGACGATGGATTAACGAGTTATTATCAAATAACTGATTTGACGCGCTGCCAACCAGAGGTGTAAGTGGGTAAATAGTTTTTTGCCCGCGTTGCTCTTTATCCGCGGAAATTTTATTTTTTGCCCGCGCCAAATTCCTTTATCCGTTACCGACTTTACCTGCCCTTATTTTTAATTCTATTGTTGCTGCCTTTCAAAAAGCCACAAATATTTTTCTATTTAAGAGCGCATTAGCACATTTCAGGAGTGTAATATATGCTTATTTTCAGTCATACGGTAAATCAATTTAAAAATTTATTTTTTCCTACATTAGCTGGTTTCATTTAGGCTGATAAAGAATCCCAAATTTTTACCCGCGCTTTGGACGGCGCCAAATAAGTTATCTGATCATAATTTATTACGCATCATCAATTACGGAAAATTTAACACCGTTCGACTCAGGGATCCGAAGGAGGGTCCTTGGGCCCTTAAAAATCGAATTTTTCACAAATTCAAGTTTAGGCGTGGAATGATCAGGGGCATGAGAAGCGTAAATATGCAAAAAATTTTCAAAATCAAACAGGTAAATTGTCTTTTTGGATTCAGCTTCCAAATTTTTTGTTTTAAATGCAGTGTATCAGAACACAGCCCCTTTGAAAAATCCTAGATTTGTTCAAAATGCTTGAAAATGTACAATCATTTTTACATATTTAATTTTTATATCGCTGTCTGTAACATTCAGGCTTATTATTTTCATTTGATATGACAAGTAAGCTCAGCCGGCAATTTTTGACGATAAATTTTGAAGCAAACGAAATCGAGACGTTTTTAGATTAGAATTTTAAATGGGTTTACTATCGATGCTTCAGCTCGGAGACGATCATGATAAAAGTCGTGAAAGTGGCGAATGTTTGCGGCATTTGACGCAACAAGCTGTTACAATGCAAAAGCGCATGAACGAAATTACGCGAAATTCTGGCTCCCTATCTCAACTGCTACCACTTCATGTTAGCTTTGGTCCCCATTCACTCGTAAAAGTTTTTGCAGCTAGAAATCACAACTGCAATTAGCGATTCCAGGTTTTTTAGTATATTTTCGAACGAAACTTGTATATGCAATATCTCACTGTGAAAACTATCATGTGCCCGTTGCAGCTGCAGGTGGTACGCAACTTGCACGTGTAAATTGCAGCTGTGAGTTGTCACTGCAAGAACTTGAGCATGTGAATGAGGTTTTAATTTGATTTTTCAGCTACAGTCACGGACAGAATTAAGTGCGCAGAATCCGCGATTGCGTCCACTGCGGTTGCGGTTTTGTAGCAGCGTCTGAGTGTTTCAGCGATCGCGTCTCAAACGCGGTTTGAGACGCGATCATAGACGCGATTTTAATTGCGTCCGCAGTCGCGGTTTGAACCCCGGTCGCAGTCGCGGTTTGAACCATGGTGGCAGTCCCGGTTTGAATCGCGGTCGCAGTCGCAGTTTGAACCGCGGTCGCAGTCGCGGTTTTTGCGTCCACGTAAATTGCGGTTGCGAGAGATCGCGATTCCAACCGCGTTTGGGTCGCGACCGCGGTTGCACTTAATTCTGTCCGTGACTGTATTTTGTGGCACTAAAGTATTGTTTTGACGCTTGTAAAATTTCTTTCCATGGCTCATATTTTTAATAGAGCAAAATCTGAAAGTCTGAATGTGATGTTTATTCCTGAAGTTTCAAGATTGCCTCACTTCTAAATTTTACTTCACCGTACGTAATAAAATTTAATTATTTTTGTGTCGCCAAGTCCAAAACTTCTAAAAAAATTTCCATATTCATCAGGAGAGATTCGTTAATACTAGAACTTGTGTTTAAAATTACTGGTTACTGCGTAGATGAATGATATGCATACAAACGGACAGAAAATAGTTTAAGTTATAAAGTTTTTGACCGTTTACAGATACAGCAGCCTTCATTCTCAAGTGTGTTAGAAGTAATGAACGTTATCAACGGAATTGTGTTCATACAAATCAGGTAACATTATTTTACGTTATTTAGTTATATATTTAATTTTGCTGTTCATGGGATTTTTTATTTAAACTACATGTCTGGATCAAAAATAACCTGCTTAGAATTAGGGATGCGGTTAAAAACTGTTTTCACCCATCACCGATCGGACAAAATCCCTTGCTCTATATAGCAAGGTTTTGACCTAATATTTGAAATCTTAGCAAATGCTTAGCATCATGGTGCAATTTTCTGATAACCACATTGTCCGAGGAGTTAGATTCTGGCGATTTTGTTGTCGAATCCTCTTACCGGGACCCACACTATACCAAAAATATTCGTTGGCATACCAATATGTTATAATATTAAATTGAATCTGGATGTTCGCTCACTGCGCTCACGCGTTCTTCACAGTCAAGCGCTTGTTTTGAATCCTGGTCACTTAGGACTTTTTCAATTGGAAATCAATACTGAGCGCCTAATCATGCCTGTTATTGATTTGCCTCTAGTGTAATTAACAAACTGTACTAATTTGAGAAACATTTGGACTAAAAACATAAGCTAAATCTATGTTTATTTTTGGGTTTTGTAGCATCTTATGATTGTTGTATATAGTCTTAAGATTGATATTACGTTTATATTCCCATATTATTTACTTATACATTATACATACATATAAAATATTAATTTTACCAAAAAATATAATTTTAGTGCAAAAGAGATTGACGAACTGCGTGCAGAAATCACCGGAGCAACCACTGCGAACACATCATCTGTTTCTGTGCCTCCAGCGTCCGTCAAAAACAATGCCGTGTCGACATCAAAACAAATTAATCTTACTCCAAGCGACAAATTTGCATCAACTTTTCCGATGGGCTGCAAAAAACCGCATATATCGTCATCAGCCCGTGTCACGGACGAGTCACTCGATTAGTCGTTGTTGTTGTTGTTGTTGTTGTTGTTGTTGTTTTTTCTTTAGTTACAATTTATTGTGGAATTGTTGTCATAATCAGAATCACATTATCGGTTTTGCCAAAATCGTCGGCATATTTAATGCTCTACGCAGTAGAGTTATTCGCTGGTAACAATTAAATTATATATTGGAATTCAAAACTAACTAAAATATGTAGTTAGCGATGATATCTCTAGCGAGTGAGCAGTTTTACTTACTACGAATAAACGTAGTTGCACTCATGTGCAAGTTTTGTAATGGGATGGGTGATATATGTTCAGCAAATTGGTTCCATAGCAAGACTAAGAAATTTGAAACTGTCGCAAAGACCATATTACAGGAAAACCCAAACTATATTATATATTACACGCTGTTAACAAAGAGTTAGCGGCGCCTTGAAATACCCATTCTGTATGCATACGAAATTGTATTGATATTAATTTATATGAAAAATTGTTCTATGCAAGAATGGTGTCCAAAATACGTATGTGGGTCGTTCCAGCTTTAATAATATAGGTAGATATATTACTTACAAATATAATCTGATTTTAGGTTTGCTATTCTAAAAAGTGTAGCAAGTATTAGTAACTAGCAAAATAAACTGCACACTGTTGAACACGAATTTTGAAGTAATTAGTGTAAGCTTTTCGGAAAAGAGAACTGCCACTTAACTGGTAATAGGTGTCTTTGAAATTAAGAAATATTTAGATGTATGCATGACGTGTTTTAGTGTTTTGAGAAGCAAATTTTACTATTATGCTTTTTGTCCTGATGTAGTCATGAAAACATTTTGATAAAGAAATTTGAAAGTAGAAGCTTTTCTATACTTACTAATTATAGATATAGTTTTGCTTATTATCATTGTGACTTCACGTATATATTCCTGATTTGTTATTAAGTATATATCTTTCGACACCCATCGTTTAAGTGAAAAACTTATGGAACAAAATTGTTTTTTGATGAACGTATGAACGTAGCGATGTAGCGTTTTCAATACACTTAGAGTCCTGCTGTACTTGTCTAGTTTCGCTTCACACTATTGTTAATTTGATAAACTAAAAAGGCTCTCACCCAACCCCCACATTTATAAAGTAGCGTGGTTTTGGCACTTTTAGCTTTGCAAACAGGTGGCTACCCTGCTTAATGTGGAGGGTTTGTATTGGATTAATAACCGCCGTCCTACTTAGGAGCCCCTTGAAACTGCGAGGGCTCAGTCGGATGGCAGCCTCTGACTGGAAAGTAAAAAGTGACCATAGCACACTGCTCTATAAACGTGAGGGGAAACTTCATGGGACCGGGGGGAACTAAGCAAGTACTGTATTGACCCGAATAAGAGGGGGAGGGGTAATAAGAGGGGATCCCCATTTTGAGTCCCTATCAATAAGAGTACGTATCCCTAATAAATGTCCGTAAGCGAATAGAGTCCCTAAACCCTAATTAGAGTCCATAAATCACAATTATCATTAATTGTAGCACATAAATGGCTTCAGGACCAAATAAAGTTGAGTTCGAAACTTAAAGCGTAAATACTTAAGTTTTGAAAATAACATTCCAATGTATAACCATGCATTATCACTCAAGCTTTTGATGCAAGGCAAAAACCGTTCAATTCAACGGAAAGTTGCAATACCGAATATATATCAGTGAGGAAGGACGGCGAAAGGCGGGTTAAAAATAAATAACAGTCGGTAACCGAATAACAACGGGGGTACCCTCTGGAGAGGCCAAATAAATATCAGTCCCACTCTCTTATTCGGGTCACTACAGTATCATTAATGCACAGACCAGAGTGCAACCGGAATTACAATTTACCGGAACCGGAACCGGAATTTGAAAATTTTACCGGAACCGGAACCGGAGAATGAAAAATGCATTTCACCAAAAATTTCATTTTAATCTTATTTTTTGCTCTATTATTTGTGAAATAACCTTAGTCGAACATAGGTATTTATTTTATTTGTTGTATTTTAGATTTTCATCATCGACTGAAGTGAAATCCACCATCAATGGCTTATATTCGGAGTACAAGTGGCTGTCAAAAGAGATTCTTAAAAATTAGCAAAGTTAAGAAAACGGCCAAATTATAATACCGGAATTTTTAAATCCGGTAAAAATTTACCGGAACCGGAAGGTGAAAAATTGCCGGAACCGGAACCGGAATTCCGGTTGTACCCTGGCACAGACAATTTAAACATTTTTAGTTAAAACTACGTAGCTATATTAAGATATAAAAAAAGAATTATTGCATCTTAAATGAATGAAGCAAAATGTAACTACGGGTTCAATTAAAGATGACAAGCCGTACGGAGTGAAAGGGAAATATCGAAAAAAAAAAGTATCCAAATTACCGTTGGGTCTAATCAATCAAGAGCGTCAATTGTACTAAATATTCAATCGTAGTTGAGATAAATATGCGTAAGTGCCTAAGCTATTTAGATTCAGACCTAGTGGTGTATATCCTCTAATTTTCGAACCGTTCAATATATGTTGAAAACCCGGGCACATAGCCAGAATTTCATTTCATGAAGCACTTTCTGTGCCTGCCCTTGGATACGCCAGGGACAGAGGTTTATTTAGCATTTTTACGCCATCGATCTCATCCATGTACAGTTTATAAGAATTGCGAAATCGCAGCAGTGTTAACTGAGTTAGCAATCCTGGTCGTAAAAGCATGACTAAAAATTAGAGATATGTGATGTCATAGGCAATTTCCGTTCCAAAGTTGAGTTTAGGTCGAGATTATCGATGTCATGCAGGGTGCAACCGGAATTCCGGTTCCGGCATTTTTTCACCGTCCGGTTCCGGTAAATTTTTACCGGATTTAAAAATTCCGGTGTTATAATTTGGCCGTTTTCTTAACTTTGCTAATTTTTAAGAATCTCTTTTGAAAGCCACTTGTACTCAGAATATAAGCCGTTGATGGTGGATTTCACTTCAGTCGACGACGAAAATCTAAAATACAACAAATAAAATAAATACCTATGTTCGACTAAGGTTGTTTCACAAATAATAGAGCAAAAAATACTATTAAAATGAAATTTTTGGTGAAATGCATTTTTCATTTTCCGGTTCCGGTAAAATTTTCAAATTCCGGTTCCGGTAAATTGTAATTCCGGTTGCACCCTGATGTCATGGGATCAGAAAAATGTGTTATATTGAAACCACCGGTATCTTTCTCCAAACGGTGTAAACTCACATGGTAGGTATTATCAAAAATTAACTGTGACGCCAATCTACAGCGTAAATTGTAGCGTTTTTTTGTTTATTTTGTCAATTTTGATTGTTTTAGTTAATTCTGTTATTTTATTTGTGCAGATTTATTAAAATAAGCACTCTTAAAATCGTGTGTAGCGGTTGTTTTGGCCGCCCCATTACTGATGGTAACCTTTTCTGCAACTGCAATATGGTACGTTTTGCAGATACTGCGTAAGTTGGTTGCGTTATGTGGGGCCAAGGCGTCATATGAAAACCAATTGACAGTTGATAATGTTTGTACGTAGCAAATTTGTTAAGCACGAGTGTTTGAAATTCAACTTGTATAGTATGTCAAAATAACGGATGCCTTGTGTTTATTAATGCGCTGCTTGTTAAACGGCCAAATGCCAGGATTGCGTTATGTTAATAAAGAGATAAAACTTCTTTCAATATTTAAAACCGTTGATTACAGGTTAAGTATCTTAACTCCTTGCAGTCTCGCAAGTGCTATTATCTTCTGAATTTGTGGTGCTGTTATATATAATATTATTTTACATTTTTTTTGCTATTGCACTCGATTGTTTGCACTCTTGATTTTTGTAGTTGAAATTTATTGATGGTTTTGTTAGATTTTCAAATATTTTTCAATTAAAACGATTTCAAACTGGTGTCGTGTTAACTGTGTTACGTGGTCATACTGACTATTCAGCTGAAGGTATTAATAGAATCAAGTGTGCATACAATATTTTAAAGTAGCTGTAAAAATGACACGCCGATCGCTGTAAAGCTAATGAGCAGGGTGGAACCGGAAGTAAAAAAACCCGGATCGCAGTTTGTTGCAGCCGAAGGTGAAACAAAATTACCTTGTTAATAAAAATGAAGCCGAATTTGCTTATTTTAACAGTAATCGGATAAATGTGAAGAATTTTATATTTTAAGCTTCCTTTTTTAAGAAATATCGACCTTTACAGCTATCAAAATTACCGTTAATGTATACAAACCAGTTCACTTAGTACCAACAAATCTTTGGCTTAAGATTAACACATCTTCACTTTTAGGCTTTAGCTTAAGAATATGCTTAATCCAGTAGAGTTATCGCCCTAAAAGTAGCATTGGCCTGTGTTTCTTAAGTTTCAATTCCTAACACCTACACGTGTTCTAATAAATCACACCGCTTGCATTCATATATTTCGGCATCGTAGTAGAATTTAAATTTAAGCGATCAGATTGCCTCAAGAAATCTGATTGAATAAATAACACCGCACGCTTAAGCTGTGATGAGATTGGTGTCGTGTTTGACACTGCCGACATGTAAATTGCGTAATCGAATGATGGATTGTATGTGATTAAAAAATAAATGCCGGTCACAAAACTAAAATATGTTGCCAGTAAATATTCGCCGCGTGAAATAGAATTCAATTTAGCTGTCAATAATAAACCAATCTGATAATATATTGAATACGGAAGCGAAATAATAAGATATGGAATTTTAGGCTTAATTATTGCAGCGCTTGAGTCTAGTTTTGGCAACATATAGTCTATTAATGTTACGTGCACTGCAAAAAATGATGAGTCAAATTGAGTATCCGCGAAATAGGCTTTTCCTGACTACACCAACTGAATTTTAATTCAACTCCGCCTGAGTCAATTTCACTCAATTTGACTCTGACGGAGTCGAATTTTGACTCGATTTGTGTAGTCAGGAAAAACTTATTTCGGAGAGAGGCAATTTGACTCACCATTTTTTTCGTGGGTGTAAAATGAGTCAAAATGTAGAAAGTAACAGCTCAAAATGTTTTGAACTATTAACTTAACGAATTACTTTGTTCGGAAATTGTATCATCTTAAGTAGTGGTTAATTTTATATTTCGTATTGTGGTTGTGATATGCGAGCAGATCACTTAACCCAATGCGACATCAAAATTCTATATTCGTTACTCCATTTCTGAATGACACAAGTACCTATCATGTCTGCAGACCGAAACCATAACCTACAACCGTATTCTCAAATCCGTATGCCACCTATTAGCGAAAGGTTTTAAACTGAAACACCCCTGCAACTTTAGCTCCATATTAGACACGAAAGTGGGACTAATCAAATGCGAAAAATGGGCATGATTGCTAGCCTCTCACCACTCACTGGTTCTAAAGATACATCGATCTAATGATCAACCGGTGATAAATAATACACACACATGAGAGTATATGAGGTTCTTAACACGCGTCTACTATAGTGATTATATTAACGATTACTGTCAAGATATATCATTCAAGCACAGGGTAGCCTTGAAACAAATTTATTTCTTCTTGCACAGTTTGAGAATCTCAGCAATTTTATGCCAGCGAAAAACGTATTTAATTTATTCCATGCCATCGTAGGCGCAATGTTATACTGTACCTATTGCGCACAGGCTCGTGTAAAGATCAAGGGATGAACGTTTTTCTGTGGGACTACAAAAGTGTAAACGTAAGTTTTAGACTAATTTTTTGTTTGGCTTAGGATTAGTCTTTGGAATATGCTCATTGTTACGCTTAGGCTTAGGCCTTGGCTTAGGCTTAGGCTTATGAATATGCTTATAATACTGTTCCGCCCGTATTCTTTACATTGGCCTCCACACTAATATAGACATACAGTTACTTGTGCATGCTATTCCCCCCGATTTCAAGCCTAAGACTTCTAAGGTAAATTCAAACCAGGAAAAATGTTAACGACAGTAGGGAAAGTTTACAACGTCCAAAAATAGAATAGGAGCAACAGGAACTATTAAAATAACCTGTCTATAAAAACTTGCAGGTATATCAATCAAAAACATTAAGTGTTTGTTGTTTTTTCAATTTAAAGCGGTTCAATAATGTATCTTAAATCTTTGATTAAAACATTTTGAGAATTCGATTGAAAAATTATTGCTATTTTTGTGACTAAAAGTTAAAGTTTTTATACGCGAAACAATGATCAGTCATTATTTACTTGTTTACGACACGCGACTACCGCATATTGGCCACTATAATTGATCCGTCATATTTTGACAGATATGCCAGATATGACTTTGCATCAGTTGTACAGCAGCTGATTTAAAAACGAGGGTGTCGATATACGCCGCTGAGGTGCGATATATAATGACAGAACGAAGCGAAAACCCAAATGTGATTTGAATGATTTTTAAGATAGGGACAGACCTTACTACACTGCAAAAAATGGTGAGTCAAATTGACTCTCTCCGAAATAGGCTCTACGGGACTACACAAACAGAGTGAAATTCGACTCCGCCAGAGCCAAATTCGGCTCACTGAGTCGCACGTTTGACTCTGGCGGAGTCGAATTTGACTCAGTTTGTGTAGTCCCGTAGAGCCTATTTCGAAGGGAGTCAATTTGACTCACCATTTTTTGCAGTGTATATTTTCATAAAATATTCCATTCTATGTTTTATGCACAATTTTCTGACTTCAAACGTGGTAGGGACCAGCTTCTGCTGCCCCCCGCCCCGGGTTGCGCCGTCACTGCATTTCGCCAAAAAATGCTAGATCTCCTGGCCAATGTTACTTTTAGGGCCGTAACAGTAGATTAAGCGTATTCCTAAGCCTAAGCCTAAGCCTAAGCGTTGCAAAAATGTGTTCCTAAGCCTAAGCCTAAGCCTAAGCCTAAGCCTAAGCCAGAAATTGTAATCTAGAATCTAAACACACCGTTTTATAGACCCACCGGAAACCTCTACGGCCCTTAAAGTAACATGGGCCGATCTCCTGATAGAGATTCTTCATTTCGTATCTCGGATTGCTATAAGATTCATTTTCATTCAGTAATTTAATGTTTTCTTTTTATTCGGCAGCAAACAAACCGAACTATTAAAACAACAGACGTTAACAAATGCTTAAAGCAAACAGTAGTTAACACACTTAAAAATTGTAATGTAAAGCGTACAAGAGCGCCCAAATGTTTTCTCACTTAGCAATAACTCCTAGCAACACTGCAAAAAAATTGTCAATTTGACTCAGGCGGAGTCGAATTTTGACTCAGGTTGTGTAGTCAGGAAAAGCCTATTTCGGAGACAGTCAATTTGCCTCACTATTTTTTTCAGTGAACGATTTGATTTAGGCATATATATCATTCTTAAGTTAAAGACTAACGTTTTACGCGTAATATGCATTTGGAAAGCGGTGTTGCTGCTTACTGCACACTATTAATTTTACGTAAATTTAACCCAAGTAAAATTCAATAAAAGTTTAAAAAAGTAGTTTTTTGTTTTACAATGCACTAAAATCTGACTTTAGTAATTTGTTATATTAACACCTACACTGTAAATTCCAGTAAGTTGATTTTAAATCCAAATGAGTTGAATCAGTCAATGTGAGTTAGGACTATCAGAACTCACAATTCTGAGTTGATTCAATTCATTCTGATTTTAACTAATCAACTCCCACGCTGTCAACTCAAGTCACTATGACAATCAACTCAACTCAGATTGAGCGAAACTTTACTGTTATTAACTCAGAAATAAACTAACTTTCCGTCTGAGTTGATTAATTAACTCATTCGAATTAACAGTGTAACAGCTTTAGAATTGTTCTACATTGGCTACTTGTACCTTTCACATAACTGAAATACGATTTGAACATAAAACCGTGATTTGATTTAAAGATTGGTGACCTTTCGATTGGAACTGTAAACTTTTTAATAGTATGATCTCCGACTTGAGTCATTGTTCTATGGCTGTAGTAATGTATTGACCCGAATAAGAGGGGGGGCAATAAGAGAGGGGGACCCATTTTGAATCCAAGTCAATAGGAGTCCGTATTCCTAATAACAGTCCGTATGCGGATAGGATAGAGTCCCTAAGCCCTAATTAGAGTCCATAAATGTCAATTAACGCAAACTGTAGAGCATAAATGACTCCAGGACCAAATAATTTGAGTTCGAAACTTTAAAGTGTACTTAAACTTTGAAAGTACATTCCTAAGTATAGCCTTGTATTATTGCCCCAAACTATTGACACAAGACAAATAAACGTTTGATTCAACGGATAATTGCAGTACCGATATATCAGTAACGAAGGGTGGCATAGCGTGGGTTAAAAATAAATAACAGTCCGAAACCGAATAACAGGGGGGTACCCTCTGGAGAGGCCAGATAAATATCAGTCCCCCCTCTTATTCGGGTCACTACTGTACACTTTTCCGACCGCTTTCAAAATTGTAAAATTTTAACATGAACTATGTTTAGGCTTTGGCTTAGACTTAGATATAAGCATACATCTAGGGGAAAATGTACCATAATAATGCCATAGATTAACATGAATCAAATGTTCACCTTGAACCACGTGTCAATACGTACAGTACAGATATTTAGCTGAGATTCTTCGCTGCATATCAGCCACTCGGTAGTTTTCGCTAATCGACTAAGAAACGTTCTACAAGCAATACCGTCTATTTTCAGGCCATATCGGTGTCCATCTGGCAAAATTATTCACAAGCCAGTTTATCGCTAAGGTAAAATACAACGATAACTTAACCAGTTGATGTTAAAAAGTTTAATTCATGGATGCACAGAAGTCAGTTAAACTGTTGATTTGATGTAAAATCGAATGGAGCGAAGCGTCCCATTTTGCTACGAATATCGTTTGTCCAACCAGTCACCAATTTCTCGCAATTGTGAACCAACAGATCGACAGGCTTTGAGCTCTGGCGCACTCAGCGGTCTGGAATGTATCGCGGCAGTGACAGAGATTGAATCTAAAATATATTAAACATAAAAAATAGACAACAATAGTTTTATATCGCTCTGAAAACAATGTTTTATCTGTTATAACCAGCTGTGGTACATACTGTATTGACCCGAATAAGAGGGGGACTGATATTTATTTGGCCTCTCCAGAGGGTACCCCCCTTGTTATTCGGTTACGGACTGTTATTTATTTTTAACCCACGCTCCGCCGTCCCATCGTTACTGATATATATCCGGTACTGCAATTATCCGTTGAATCAAACGTTTATTTGTCTTGTGTCAATAGCTTGAGCGATAATTCAAGGATATACTTAGGAATGTACTTTCAAAATTTAAGTACACTTTAAAGTTTCGAACTCAAATTATTTCGTCCTGAAGTCATTTATGCGCTACAATTACGGTTAATTGACATTTATGGACTCTAATTAGGGGTTAGGGACTCTATCCGCTTACGGACTCTTATTAGGGATACGGACTCCTATTGATTCGGACTCAAAAAGGCCCCCCTATTACCCCCTCTTATTCGGGTCAATACGTATGCCTCATTTCCATTGGTGGTATTGCAGTAATAGTAGTTTTTGTAAGTCTGCAGAAGTTTGGTACAGTTGCTACGAATAGCAGGCGCCAATGAGTTATGTCAGGTTTAGGGTATATCCAGCGGGCTGCTTTTGACCTCCGGTTATATATATGGCTGTGGTAAAATTTTTTCAAGAAGTTGTTTTAAAAACTTCTTGCGCTTCAGTCAGATTTTTCTAAATAAATTTACGGACAGTTTTGAGCGTTTTGATAATTGTCAACATTTTACGAAACAGAAACCCAAAACGGTTTTAGCAACACTTTGTAAAATTATTGCCGAAAATATAAGCAAGTTCAACAACATTTTTTAATTAATTTTTAATTTTCCATCATGTTCGGCTTCGATTCTTGTTCCGATACTTTTCATCTCCCGTTGTACTCTGATGAAATGCAAAAATGAATATTCATATTACCTGAGAACTAATCCCCTCTGCCCCCTAACTGAACAGCTCGATCAACACCTGTGCCAGTCCCAGGTTAAAGTTGATTTCGTTACCTTTGTATAAAAAGGTGCAAAAAACGCACAAACCAGCTTTCTAACAAAACATCGTAAATTGAACCTATTCTATGCTAAAAATAGACTGATTCATTGTTGCAAAAAGCAACCGCGGCTGCTGCCGTATCAAACCGGCTGTTTTCTGGTACTGTTGTTTGAAACGGGCATTTTATTGTAAATCGTTCAAAAATCAAAAACATTTAGCAATTAGTTGACATTTTCAAACAATTTTACGACTGTGTGTAAATGAAACAAATTTTTTTATTTCCGATAGGCGTTTAATTCTATGCAAGTCAAGTTTCCAGTTATCAGCGATAAGAAAAAAAAAATGAAAAATGCATACGAATTATGCCTTAAAATTGAATTTAGTTCAAATTTTCAGTCACGCTCATTGTCATAGAAAGTATGTGCGATTTTCACGCACCAAAACACGAATCAACAAATTTTGCGCCGCTTTCGCAAAAATTGTTTACATCTGAGAAAGTGTAGCGCAACCTTGTAATTTTTGAGAAAGTTATAGGCGTTTTCTTAGTTTTTACTATTAACAGTAGGTATCAATCGGGATAAACTATATATTTTCTTAACATCTTCCACACTGCAAAAAATGGTGAGTCAAATTGACTTTCTCCGAAATAGGCTTTTCCTGACTACACAAACTGAGTCCAAATTCGACTCCGCCTGAGTCAAACTCGACTCAATTTGACTCTATCGGCGTCGAATTTTGACTCAGTTTGTGTAGTCCGGAAAAGCCTATTTCGGAGAGAGTCAATTTGACTCACCATTTTTTGCAGTGCAGTATAAGTCATCAATTTGAATAAATTAGGCTCGTTTTTTAACTATAATGGTTACAAAACACCCTTCTAAGTAAAAATCTTAGCTAAACGCATGATTTCACATCATTTTCTTCCCTTGATCCCAAATAACTACATAGACAATTACTTAGGTACCATGACCTGATCGGAAATGATAAAAGCCTTAATAGTACATGGTTTGGAAGCTCCGATATATATATTTGTAAACAATGAATAACTGTGCGATAATATTGCCGTTTTTAGGTTATAAAATGAATTTACCGACGTATGTACTTCCGGGGTAGACACTTTTCATTTGAAATGTGCTGATACCGCCTGAACACAGACACTGTTTTTAGGCACCCGCCTAATAAAATTACCAAAATTTAAATAACGTGTTTTCCTATATATACATTGAATGGTTCAAGTATGATCGGTCACCGCAATCCAAATCAACCGGAATTACAAAATGAAGACTAAAGTATTAAAAATATTAGCAATATCATCAATTTTGTTTAATTAATTTAAAAATTTTGTTCCATAGTATTCTTTAGTGTTCAAATGTAAAGAACAGAGGCGGAACAGTATTGTAAGCATACTCCTAAGCCTAAGCCTAGCTTAAGCCTAAGCCTAAGCGTAAGAATGAGTTTATTCCTAAGCCTAAGCCTAAGCCTAAGCCTAAGCCGAAGCCAACCAAAAAAAATAGTCTAAAGCTTAAGCTTACTCTATTACAGTCCCACAGAAAAACGTTCCGCCCCTGATCTTTACATGGGCCCTTTAGTGTAACGCAAATTTTTTAGCAAAAAGAACAACGGCACTAGGCGTTTAACTGAAGACATAGCGGCTGCCCATCCTTCACCCCCCCCTCCACTTCTCGTGACAAATATTTTACCAGATTATTTCCCTTCCGGTCAACGTTGTCACAATCTATGAAATTGAACACAAATAATCAATTATTGGTGCCCGCTTGCTGTTTAACTTTTGGGTCCAAACTGTGTGAACATTTTGTGTTGAAAATGTGACACTTAGATTTGGATTTCAATACAATGACAAAACTTACCATCAAGGATAGGAAGAGCTTTCACCGAGACGCTCAAATTATTATCCATCATTTTATCTGAACACTCGTTCCTCTGAGGCTCAGATTTTGATTGTTGCACTGTGCACAATTGTGAGCAACTTTGTGATTCAGTTGTTGAAGTTGATGCACCCATTTCTGACGGCTGACTCTATAAAAAAACTGTTAACTTTACCGTGTCACCGAGTGAGATAAGGTGCGCCAGGGTGGACTCGAGTCATTACGGGTGAAATCCAAGATGAGCGACCCATCCTGCTGTAGCAGGCAGGAAAATTATACATTTTATGGACATTTCATGTGCACTATTGATGCTAAAGAACGTTTCGAAAGTTCGCTCGCACAAAAATCACCTTATCTGTGACATCATGAATGGTTCGTGGTAAAAATGGAATTTGTAGATTTTGTTGTGTAAAATTGAAGAAAATTTTCATGTTTTCCGTGAATATTATATAATCAAGTGTGATATTAGATTGGGCACTGTTTCCAGTTTAGTGTTAAAAATGTCGGCCAATGTAAAGAACAGTGGCTGAACTGTATTATAAGCATATTCGTAAGTCTAAGCGTAAGCCTAAGCCAGGCAAAAAATTTGTGTAAACCTTAAGCTTACTCTATTCCAGTCCCACAGAAAAAAGTTGCGCCCATAATCTTTACATGAGCCAAAATATCAAATCAAATCAACTCCCAATTGTAAACAGTCTAAGGTTTAAATTAAACAATTTATCTTGTGTTTGCCCTCTAAATCAAACTGTTTCTTTGAGCTTCATATTCATACTATTTGTCTTTAGTTTTGTAGTTACAAAATTATATCAGGTTGCAATAAGCTAGGATTAGGCTTAGGCTTACACTGAGGTTTGCGTTCGTGGGAAAAAGTATACAAGGATTAATTGTGACCATATGGATAATTAATAGGTGTATGTATGTCATTACTGAACTTGCAGAAATCATCAGAAAAATTGTAATTGAGACGTCATATAAGACTATTTTTGCCGTTGTATAGGCAGACCTAAGGTTGTATCTTGATACCTATGGCTATACAAACAACTATTCTAAACAATGTAAACAGCAAGATAATACAAATAAACCTCATATATTTGTCGTTTGTTAAGCCCTATTCACATGTGCAAGTTTTTGCTGCGAGAACTTGCAGCTGCAACGCGGCTGTACCCGAGTCGAAAAATTTGTTACCCGGCTTATGTTTGCCAGCGGGTACCCGCAGCCAAGTGTTACAAAATGCAGCGGTGACTTGGTGTCAAACTTGCTAACATCCATTGTAATTGGGTGGTGTAATACACCCAAAAGATAAAAAGTCACTTTCTAATTATTAAAGTGATTTTTTATCTTCTGAGTATATTAAGCAGTAACTTACCGGCTTTTCTTTTGAAGTCATTCGCGAACGAAGCCACTGCTATTTTGCTGCAAATTTTTTGGTTTGGGTTTGGAATGCAATTGTGACTATTTCTACGAATTTATTTAGCCTAATTTTCTATAGCATTATTTGAAAATACAACCTATCTATAATTCAGAACAATAGTTATAAGATTTAGATGCACGAACGCATCTGTCAGTGAACTCTACAAAATCTGATACAGGGATGTTTTGAATAATACTCAGTTGAACGTTGATGTTTAAGTTTGGAATAATCCACACAGGTATTCAGCATTTGTAGCAAACTTAAACCCGTGATCCATAGTTGTTTTACTCTTCTTGTTGGTTACGGCAAGTCGCATAGTCTTTGAAACGAATCATTTATAGTAAACTGCCTCAATATTAAGCATTAATGTTTTCGAGGAGTAAAAACAAAATCATGAATAATATATAAATGTCAGCATTTTTTAGTGCTTTAGTCCCAACTAAGATCCGGCCACTCGATCTGATTGGCTTTGAAATTTTACTTCAAGCCAACTTTTCAGTTCCTACACAAATTTAAATTTGTAATGAAATATGTTACTTTGGTGTCTCTGATTGCGACGCTGCAACACTTAAACGTATCGCACAGATAAGATTTCACGCGAATTGATCTAAGCTAATCAATGAACTTAGCCTATAAACAGAATTAAAACCTAAACAAGTGTGCAATATAATTCAACCGCAAACCTTTTAATCCATGAATATTTAATTAATTTTCAATTTTGACACCATTGTCTGTAAGTAAACGTAGAATCACGCCACGACAAAGAGACGCTACTGCCGAACTCGCTACGAGTCTAAAACTGAATCATAACAATTTGTTGATAGCCAGATAAATGACATTTGAGACTCAAAAAGCGACGTGATTGGCTGAAATTGATAGCCAGATAAATGACATTTGAGAAGCAAAAAGCTTTGTGATTCGCTGAAATTGGTAGCCAGTTTCAAAGCAGCGTTCAACGCAACGTTAACCAATCAAAATTGATCATTTGCCAATGGCGAATAGGGGATTTTTAGGTAAGGGAAATGCTTTTTGTGTTTTGAATTTTACAGTTTTAGACTTAAAATACACCTATTTAACGTACTGTAATGACCCGAATATTAACAGAATGGGGGGTAATATGAGTGAATGTTCGCTTTTCAGTCACAATCAATAGGAGACTGCATTCCTAATAAGAGTCCGTAAGCGAATTGAGTCCGTAAACCATAAATAGAATCCATAAATGACAATTATCCCTAATTGTAGTACACAAATGACTCCAGTACCAAATCAATTTGAGTTAGACGCTTTAATGCATACTAAAAGTTTTAAAAGTACATTCCTAAGTACTTACTACCTAGACAAATATACGTTTAATTCAACGGGTAGTTGACGGAATAAATCATTAACGAAAGGCGGCCGCGGGTTATAAATAAATAACATTCCGTAACTAAATAACAGAGGGTATCCTCTTGAGAGGCCAAATAAATGTCACTATACTCTCTTTCGGGTCACTACAGTAATTGTGCATCGCGCAATATTTTAAACCTATTCTTGCTTATAACATGTGTATACTCCATTTTATCAAAAGGATACAATCATAGCGTTACACTCTTCGTTTGTTAAATGACCTACAAACATCCCAGGGCATGAACATTCACGCACTGTTTTCATCCAACAGCCTGTTTGTTGTCGGAATTTTTGCAGTACGATTAACACTGAAACGTTGCATAAAATACAAATGTGAGGAATTCCAGTTTTAATAATATACACTGCAAATAATGGTGAGTCAAATTGACTCTCTGCGAAATAGGCTCTACGGGACAACACAAATTGAGGCAAATTCGACTACACCGGAGTCAAGCGTACAGCTCATTTTAGTTGAATTTGACTCTGGCAGAGTCGAATTTGACTCAGTTTGTGTAAAATTCTGTAGAGCGTATTTCGGAAAGAGTCAATTTGACACACCATTTTTTGCAGTGTAGATTTAGACTTTCAAAGAGTGAAAAATTTTCTGACAACGCAAAATTAGAAGTGGTCAATCAAATTTGATTATTTGGCAGTATATAATAGATCAAAAATGTTTCGATGAGGATCACACTTATTGGGTTGTAAAATTTTAGTTTTTAAAACGTGTACTACCAATTCGATATCGTTTAATTGGCACAGAATGCGCAAAAGTATTCAAAGTGGTGTTATATTCTTGCCAAATATATTTTGCAAGGTTTTACAGGTTGCAAACTCAATGCGGACTTCACATGAACAGTATGCATCGCAACATGTTTAGCACGGAGCGCTACAATGGATGTCTTACCCATATCCAGAGTGCAACCGGAATTCCGATTCCGGTTCCAGCATTTTTTCGCTTTCAGGTTCCGGTAAATTTTTACCGGAATTAAAAAGTCCGGTGTTAAAGTTTGGTAGGTTTAAATTAAGGTGTTTTACCAAAAAAATGACGATAAAAACTTAATAGATTTCATTCGTATACCTAGTATATAAACCTTTACATTCGCCGACAATAAACTATCGAACGTAGACTTCGTTTCCGTGGATTATGGAGATCTAAAATAGAGCAGATAAAGTTAATACCTATCTTCAACTAGGGTTATTTCACCAATAATATTGCAAAAAAATAAAATTAAACTGAATTTTTCGGTGACATGTATATTTTATTGTTCGGTTCCGTTTCCGGTAACTTTTTCAAATTCCGGTTCCGGTAAATTGTAATTCTGGTTGCACCCTGCCGATATCGTCTCGTCATCATTTGGATCTGCCAATATATTAACTATTTGGCATGATAATCAGTGAACATAGTACATCGGGACTTCTGATAATGATTCCGGCCCATGTTACTTTAAGGGGCGTCCAGGTTTCTTGTGAGTCCATAAAAGAGCAGGTTCAAATACTAGATTATATTTTTTGCTTAGGCTCAGGCTTAGGCTTAGAAATACTCTTAATCTACTGTTACGCCCCTTAAAGTGACATTGGCCAAAATTCCCATAAGACATAACGAACTGAGAGGAAACTGGGCAAAAGTAACCCAGAAATAGGAAGGAATATGAGTAATACCGCAACTGAAAATCTTACAATCGCCAATGGCTTGCACACTTAAATATATACAACAGTGCATTTTTGCAGTATATATACTGATAACATTGGATCGATAATGCTTATGTTCTAACTGAGAAAATAACGCTTAATTCAGTTACCGACAGATTATAGAACCACTAATAAACCAGCCGGATGACTTGAAAACTTAAACGTTAAACAATCAATAAAGTAATTGTATTGTTGTAACCTTTGATCCCGTGAGTACTGAGATTGGAAATTCAGCAAACTCTTCGCTTTTGATTTGTCCTACATTGTGCTAATTTTGAAACACGAAATTATTGGAGTTAATCAGTTTGAAAACCTATCGCTAACTGGTGATAGATGCTATACGCATTTGAAAATATGAGCTCAGATTTTGCAACAAAACATTAAAATTCTCGATCCAAACATTTCTGACATACGGTAGATGCATAATTAAGTTTTTTCTCTCGTTTAACGACAATCCTATCCTTGATTTGCCGCTTGTCTTTTTTTGCATATTTGTATTTTTGTCAGCTTTGTGACAATGTAACTGACAGTAACTCGAACAAATTGTGACATATTTGACGGTGTGTTTCATGACAAAAATGTGTCATGACGGCGTTAAACAATAAAGTGAACGAAGCAAAAATAGCATTAGCAAAATGTTCTTTGGTTAATTAAAAAAAACTAATTTTCTGTAAATAATGATAAACCCGGTCTATAATCGATTCTAATTGTGTTCATGTCGGATTTAAAAGTTAAGCCAATAAAGTATATATTTTAAAAATCGTTAATATATGCTTAATAGCTTACGGTACACTAATCTTTTACTTACGCAGCCAAGATCAGCTTTGACGCTCACTGTTAAAGGCCGTAGCTACGGAGCAACGAGATGCAGGTGCCATTCCTTTAAGGTAATCTTTGGACCGCCCATGGCGGAGAAATATTTCACCAGCATTAAAAATTTCATGTTTGAAAATTTTCCCCGACCGCGCTAACTCTCTTATCCCATCTACTAACAATTTTTTCATTTACTGGGAACATATGTATATATATACTACTTTGTGATCAAGTGAAGAATATTGTAGATAATCCATACGCAGCAAAATTTGTTTACCTTTGGTCTCCTGTATCTTTCAGCTCTGGTTGCATACTGCAAACAACCGCCAGAAACACTGCGTAATTGAGGCCGTAAATGCCGTGCCCCCGGATAACTCGGCTATTACCAATTCATTCATGAACTTGCTTACTCATAATGCAAGGTAGGGACAAAGCCATTGAATAGACTCATAAAACAACCGTTAAAGATTATTACAACATAGGTATATATATGTATGTATATATGCCCTGGTGTGTCCAAAATTTTTTAATGGGCAGCGATTTCAGAAATACTGCGGAAACTGGGATACAACTTGAACATTGTGGTATTAAGCGTTCTTTGTTCCCTAACTGAAACTATAGGCAATCCGGGCAGAGTGTCTGTAGTCACCGTTGGTCCACCTCTAATCCCACCTTTGTAACGTAAATATTGTTTTTTATAATGTTTTTTAACAATAAACTTGCGGATTATAAAACTTTTTAGATTTAATTAAAGTTACAAATTTGTCATAAAAAATTCGCTTTTTTAACTCAAAATACTGGTAATTATTCGAACAATTACTTGCGTTTGACAACGATCAATCAAATCGCATCAAACGAGTGTTTATTGTGCTTCAAAATGGCCCAGTTTACTTAGCTTATGGGGTCAAACTTGTTGTTTTTTGCCGACGCACATTGTTCTGCCAAAATAAATAAATAAATAAATAAATAAATAAATATATATATATATTAATATATATGCCAGGTATATTATTTTGAATTAAGATTTTAAAAAACTGATTTAATAAGCATCAAACGGTTTGCGTTAAAATTCAAAATGACATTGTAGTTATTTGTTTCGCTGATTAAAGTTTTTTTAATGGTATTGAAAGCTATTTTTTTAGACAAGACCAAAATAAATAAAAATATTTCGTTGTTCAGGGTAATATTTTGGTTAATTTTCGAGGAGCTGTATGTTGATAAATGTCTTATGAGATGATATTATGCAGGGTGTTTGCTGAACAAATATAAAGGATACGACACTCTGTTGCTTATCCATCAATTTTAATTTACAATATTAAAGTTTGACAACAATGTGCTCTGAGATTTTTTACACGACTGTAACTTAAACCTTTCTAATAAACCTTCTATTAAGGTTTATAGCTTTGGCCCATGTAAAGATCAGGGGCGGAACGTTTTTCTGTTGTACTAGAAATGAGTAAGCTTAAACTTTAGAGGAATTTTTTTGCTTTGCCTAGGCTTAGGCTATAGGCTTAGGCTATAGGATTAGGAATAAGCTCATTCTTACGCTTACGCTTAGGCTTAGGATAAGGCTTAGGAATATGCTTCTAATACTGTTGCACCCCTGTTCTTTACATTGACCATTGTTTTTAATGTTGTCCTGGCAAACAAAACGCTCCTATTAAAAATGGTAAACAAAAACCCACCGACCAATGTTACTTTATGGGGCGTAATCGTAGATTAAGGGCATTCCTAAGCGTAAACCTAAGCCTAAGCGTTGCAAAAATTTGAGTTCCTAAGCCTAAGCTTAAGCCTAAGCCTAAGCCAAAACAAAAAATATAGTCTAAAATCTAAACCTACGATTTTATAGACGCACCAGAAAGTTGGACGCCCCTTAAAGTAACGGGCCAACCCACCTATATTTCCGGGGTTGTCCCAGAGAAGGTGCAAAGGCGACCGCCCCTCCCCCTTACAGAAAAGTTTTGTATACAGGTGATTTTTAGATGCAAAAATGCAAAAATTAAAAATTTTATATCTGAGTTACAACAGAAACAAAGGCCACCTGAAAAGACTTTGTGACCACCACTACTATATTAATATACAGCGGGAAACTATATATAAAAGCTATTCAATTCCAAAATTTTTCCTCTTTATAGACGTGGTAGGAAATTTTCTATACTATCTCCCCAGCCGCGAGTTGGTCTAAACAGTTTCCATTAATTATTAGTGCGCTCTAAAGTATGTCATTTGGTAACGCTATATTTTTCAGGTTTCAACATTACCATTATGACGAAGAAATACATAATTTTTCATTGTATCTTTCAAAATTGTAGCTGTGAAAATGAAACAATTTCCAAATTCGATTTCCGTCTAACATCCTGCTTCAAAATTGTAATAAGAAAGTGTTTCAAATTTCAATATGGCGGACACAACATAAAGTGAACTCGGTGCAATTGTATTTAGTCTAACTGGTATAAGTTTGGCCCATGTATAGGACAGGGCTGGAACAGTAGTATCAGCATATTCCTAAGCCTAAGTCTATGCCTAAGCCTAAGCTTAAGCCTAAGCCTAAGCAAAAAATGAGTCTAAAGCTTAAACTGACTTATAGCCCCTCCGGAAAACGATCCGGTCCTGTTCTATACATTGGCCAGTTTTTATGCAATTAAATCGTGTCAAAAATACAAAACGTTACAGCGTGTATTTTGATGCTAATTGCGTTTTGACAATCGTAAATATAGGTTTGCTTCATAGCGTTTTGCTATACTACCGACACATTTCACAGTTTTTCCACTCAGTGCCAGAACAGGCTACGGTTGGGGCCGCAATGACCTCAAAATTCCTCGGTGGGGCCTCTCTTGCGATGATCAAAATATTTTCCAAATGTCTCGTTTAAAATCGTATTAAACTGAAAGACGCTCTTTGAGCTGGGGCCCAAATGAGGGTACAGGAGGTAGCTGCTCCGGCCTTATCTCGACTCTTACAGTATTTTGAGAGATGCTGTTTGTACAGCATTTTAAACAACACGCCGTTCGGATTATTCCTCAAAAAATTATCTTCGATTATTTTTTACACATTTATAACTAAAATCTTTTTGTTTATATGCTGAAAATTTGTTGATAAAACTCATTTTATGCTGTGTCAAGTCAAACTAATCGCGTCACGCACTGCTTATATCGCTAGTAAATGCAAGAAACTGTGTTAGATTTTTCCGTTTGCCATGTGTTCAGAATAATTATATAAAATTGCACACATTTGAAACTAGAATGTTGTTAAATTAGGGCCACATTCAAATATGTTAGCATTACAAAAAAGGTATTGATCCCATGAGGACTGGTGCTTTTTAGAAAAAAATGATTGACAAGTAAGTCTAGTCTTGAAGCGACTAGTCAACTATACTAAGTTGAACTTAATTGGTAAACTACTTACACACAGATGAAAAACTGAAGTAGGTTCGCTGAAAAAAATTTTAATTACTTAGTACTTTTTACAATTACATTAATACTTGAGTAATTGACTCGTAAACGAATTACTATAATTTATTTTCAGATTTTAAGATAATTTAAAACAATTATTACAACTGTCACCTATAAACAACCTGTTTAGGCTTAGTATTAAATTAGATTTCAATGCTGTAGCGTGGGTTTGGCATTTCGAAGTTGATAGTTAAAAATCCTATGTTTTGTCTGGATAAAAATTAGAAGAGCTAGGGTAGATGACATTACGAACATTGAAGTAGATTGTAATATAGAATCAATTGGCATCAAGATTATGATTATTATAATTGGTTCTTGGAATTTTCTGTATAGCTTGGGGATTTTGTTTCAAATAGACAGTCTCTGGTTTTTAAATACTACGTTATAAGAAGAGACGGTAAGTCTAAACTGTGGTATGTGACATTCTCGACATGTAGCTACAATCTGCCAATAAAACCCGTGTTGGGATTAAAGTCAGGATTCCCAAAGCCATCGTGTGCAGCCAAGTACCAAGCTTAACTTGCAAGGATACACTTTAAATTTTCGAACTCAAATTATTTGGTCCTAGAGTCATTTAAGCGCTACAAATAGGGATAATTGGCATTTATCTGCTCCAATTATTGGCTAAGGAACTCTATCCGCTTGCGGACACTTATTAGGAATACGGACTCCTATTGATATTAAGTCAAAATGGGGACCCACCTCTTATTACCCCACGCCCTCATATTCGAGTCACTACAGTATGAGATGTGTGTATTTAATTTTTGATAATTATGATAACATTAATCCAAGTATAGTTTGTACATTATGAACACAATTGATGATGGTCACGCAACAAACATTTCAAAATCTGATCAGTGGATCAGACCGATTTGTAGACGAGCACAAATTAAAGGTTTCATGCCGCCGCCTTGTCGAGTCCAGTGATGCACTTCAATATATTTTAGAGTCATCAAAGAATTAAATGTTATCTGTATTGTCGTTTAAGTACGGCAAATGGGCGACGATTGGTTAAACTGGATTGTCGCCACGAGCGGATCCATAGGCGGAACAGGGGACCTACGGCCCCTCATCAGGAATTTTTTTGCCTTAAAATGGTAAGGTCTCTCCGTACCTTTTAATTTTTTCCCTCAGAAAATTTTTTTGCAAAAATTTTTAACGCAGAATTATTTTGTGATAAAATGGTAAGGTCCCTACTTTACAAATTTTGCGTTTCATTACATTTGCCAGCTCGACCCCCCCGTCAGAAATTTTTGGACCCTGCCTCTGATTGTAGTCAGTGCCTTACGTGTTGTTTCTGAACTGCGTCAGAATTTGGCGTATTGCTGCTTAACATCAAATTTTCCGTAAGTTTGAATTAGAAAGCGTCAGCTTGTTGAAGTTCAGCTACGAAAATTGAAAACAGGAAAAATGGTCAATATTTCTTTCAACGATTCGTTCAAATATACGACCTGTGTTAATACTGTGGGCCAATGTTACTTTTAGACAAATATCATTTGTCTATAACTATTAGTGAGCTTAAACCTGAGACTATACCTAAAGATTCTGTTCAAACGCAAGGTTGCCCGATTGTGGTCTCGTGGGAGAACAGGCTGACGTCAAAAGTAACATGTACAGATATAAACATAACTATATAAATTGCTATTAGAATTGACGCAAAAAAACTACAATAACATGACATTTTGTTTAAATCTAAAACTGTTTGGTTCGAATGGCGGCAAGACCAAAGGAGACTATATCTAAAGGTCTATTGGATAGAGTACATGGATCTGTTTATCACCTTGATTTAATATCTGTTTCGTAGCTCTCGAAGATGCGTCAATTATAGTTGTAATCTATAAGTTAAACCTGCAATTATACGCACTAAATTTATGTCCGAATCCATGATAAATATCATCAAACTTGCCAAATTTACTCTGGATTGCAGACACATGAGAACTCACAGAATGACAACCACTATAAACTCGATTTAGCTTATTATCATTGAGTGCAAATTATTGGTAAGTCGAGGTAAATAATTTTAAGGAATTCTTCGTTCCACAATCCGATAATATATGGCTTCACATTTACCATTGCTTGATCACTGTATGCGCATCTTGATGCCAACAGTTTCGTAACAAACCCGTAGGATTTGGTGATTCCAAAAATACTGAATTTAACCCCCCCTTCAAATCGTTTACTTCGGAACCATTTTTGTTATTCGCAACCAAAAACTAAGCCCAATAAATGGGCATGGCTAAATCTCACGGCATTAAAAGGGTTTACTTCGTTTAGTCGAAGACTGCTGATTTTTTTCTAGCTGGATGTTATCGAAATAGAATAATCCCGAAATCGAAGCCACATATTAACGAAGTACTATTATATGGAAATAAAGTTGTGTTGATTGCGGAATGATTTTTCATTAGCTGAACATGTTGGCGAACCCTGTAGACCATTTTTGGAATGTCGGCCGCCCATGTATAGAACAGGGCCGGATCGTTTTCCGGAGGGGCTATAATAGAGTCAGTTTAAGCTTTAGACTAATTTTTTTCCTTAGGCTTAGGCTTAGGCTTAGGTTTAGGAATATGATTATACTACTGTTCCGGCCCTGTTATATACATTGGCCGAAAGTCTGTTAAAATCACGGACAATGTTCAACGGTTTTGATTTTTGGTCATTTTAAAGGACTCAACGAGTTGTGTGTATCACAACGGTTTTTGGGTTGAGGAATAACTGTTAACGTGTATTAATTTAGTCCAGGCGAATAAAACGACATTTCGATAGGGAACATTTTGGGGTTTTCCATCGCACTAGTGTCAATTTGATAGAAGGCAAAAGTTCACACCCTCGAACAAAGTGTAAGCCTCAGCCTAATCCTTGGTCTATGTTGTAATTCCAATCACGTTGTGGGGAACATTTTGAGGGCGGGCGGAAACAAATAAGCAGCCACTGTTGTATTTGTTTCTATGGTTTTTAGGTTACTAAAAATGCAACAAAATACAGCTGATAAAAACGAACAGTTTTCGCCGCTGAGAAACCGGAAAAATATGTTTTCTGTTTCCGGTTCAGATTTGGTAGCATGTTTTCTCAAACTGCGGTGCAATTTTAAGCAATTCCGTTGTTTAATTGTGGTACTTAATGACGAAACGACCATGATTCATTGTTTTATTTCTGGTTACGCGTTGAATAATCATTTGTCAAACTGTAATTGTTTTAAAAATAGCAACAATTTCAATTACTGCAACCAGTAAACAGAAAGCGACTTTTGATTTGTGCTTTTTACTTTAAGTCATGTTTTGTGACGCAAAACTGCAGTCATTTTCAGTTGCGGTCGTAGAAAATTTTGGCGTACACTTGCTAAATATATAACAGTGAAAAAGTTCACAAGGATATCAAGTGTGAAGTCAAACGCAATTTCAGCATTGAAACTTTTGCTAGTAATCCTGCGAGATGTGTGTAACCTAGATGCGACAGTTAGATCGACCAGGTGTTGTGCAGTTGCGAAATGTGCTATTGAGTCGACGTAACTTTATACGTAACATAGTTCATTGTCACTTAGCGCAGGTATGGTGGTAACCGAGGCAAATGTTAACTATAACGGCTTGATCACTATAAGTCTGAACTCAAACCGGTACCTAGGCCTAAGCAAATCCTCAACATATGTATAAGCCTTACTCTAGCCCTAAGATTAAGCATAAGCTTCAAGCGTCGCAGTCTAAGCAAAATCTGGTCGTTAAATTTATGCAACTCGCTACAATGTTGTCAGAGCTTTGCTATTGAGTTTGTTTGGTTGTATCTTATGAATTAAAGTTTCAAAAAGTGTCTAAAAATATTAACAAACAACAGCGACCAATGTTACTTTTTTGGGCCGCCTTATTTTCTCGAACGACTGCACAAAGTATGATTATATTTTAAGCTATTTTTAGTTTAAACTTAGACTTAGGCTCAGGATTAACACTTATTTATATGCTTAGGCTAAGTATTTGACGGTGAAATATACTTAATCTAAATTAGAGCCTTAAAAGTAGCATTGGCCACGCAATCATTGAAGAACACGTTATTTTTAGGTAATCAAGAAACATTTTGCCTAACAAATTTGGATGAAAATTTTACTGTTTGCCGAAAGTCGATTTGATGCGCCTAAACCGAATGTCGATTTTCCATCGGAGCTGGAAGAAAACTTTATCTCAGGTTTTACTTTTGCCAATCATTCTAATGTAATCTCGGCCGGTATTTAAAGTTGTTTGCAGTATTAAAGCTTAGATTTCATAACATTTGCGCTACGCAATTCAACTTGCTTTATGTGGCGGATATTTTCTATCAACGTGAACAATTTCTTAACACTTTAATGCAGTAGTTTTTTTGCTTCAAACCTTTTTGTTATCTAGTAATTGGTGCTATACCTATCTGAAATTAGTAATTACGATCTCTGATAATTGCGGCATGTAGTAAAAATCTGAATATTTCGCATATTTTTCAGTTTTTGAAGCATTAGCAAAGTTCGAATATGTTACTAGTTTTGGAAAATATGTAGTACAAGCTAACAACTATGTTCAAATTTAGGCTTTATTGATAATACACCGTCTTTTGTTTACCCAACAATAGTCCCATAAATACAAGAATTAATCATAAGAACAACAATTATTTTGGCCAATGTATAGAACAGGGCCAGAACAGTAGTACAAGCATATTCCTAAGCCTAAGCCTAAGCCAAATCCTAACCGTAAACACAAGCATGAGCCTATTCGTAAGCCTACGCGAAAACCTAAGCCTAAGCCTAAACAAAACTGTTAGTCTAAAGCTTAGCTGACTCTATTACAGCCTCGCAGAAAAACGTTCAGGCCCTGTTCTATACATGTGCCATTATTTTTATCTCAGAAAAAACTAAGCTATATTTTTATAGCATTGTTAAATTCATTAGCTATATAAAGTAATCTGTGTACCGAGACCTACACTCATTTAATTGAACCACTCTGACTGCCCACTTTAGCATTAACCCGTATATTTCCAAAAATAATTCGTTTGCTGTTAAGATGAAATGCAGCATATTTTTTTGATAAAATTTCCGAAAAATGACTCAACGACATTGCTAAGATAAAATGTTGCCACAACCTATTTCATTGCAAACAGTTTGTAAACATTTTGCAAACATTTTGCATACATTTTGCGAACATTTTGCAAACATTTTGCAAACATTTTGCAAACATTTTGTGAACATTTTGCAAACGTTTTCAACGGAAAAGAATAAAATACCCAAATATATATAACAAATAGTGAAGTGCGATGGTGCAAGACAAAATAACACAGAAAGCATGAGATGCTGAATCAATTTTATAAAGCCAATAAACACCAATTCGCTTAACAATTTCCCGCATGACCAGTTCTTATTAATTGCTAACCGTAAATCTGTCAATTTCTAAACTTGAATTGTGTTGAAAATTTTTAAAAGTAAAAGTTAATAATTTCAAGCCTTAAGACTGATTTTAATGGCAGATATTTGCTTGCTATTATTTATCTGCCTATATTTTCTCAGTCGCCGAGCCTTTAGTCACCATCTTCTCAACATTCAATGCGACTCTTTCCCTCGTTCCACTCGTTTGTGTTGCTTCCATCCAGGGGGCGGTTGGATTCGGCGACGTCGTTTCGGCTAAAAAATATGATGGTTTGATACCATTTAAATGATACGTGACAGTGGCGTGGCAGACAAGTATGAGGAACTCCCCGAACTGTATATTAGTGGTCCTTTAAAATCAAGAAATGTCAATGTTTTTTAGCACAAACTCAAAGTTTACTGCTAAAATTGCGTATTTTACAGGTTTGTGAAGGTCACCTTGGGTATGAAGTGCTTCTCGTTTGGATGTACGGAGGGCCGGAGGGTGATAAGGATATGTCGTTGTCTATCCAGCATGGATAGTTTCACGAATGAGAGGTGTATATTATTATAGGCAGTGTATGAATATATCCTCAAAATCTCTGAAGAGACTTGAAAAAATACATTTAACAAGCTTCAAAACAGCGATAAATGTGTTTATAGGTCAAATATCTAACCCAAGGTGAAAAAAATGCAACTTTATATCTAAATTTTCGACCAAATCGCCGTATTTACTTCGCAGAGCTTTCAACACTGATTGATCAATGAACGATAAGGATTGAGCTATACTTTACGACCGGCACCGTACGTCAACGTTCGTCACCCGTACGACGCGGTCCGTCACCGTTCGTCACCCGTAAGGCGCCGTCCGTCTCCATCCGTCACCCGTTCGTCACCGTCCGTCACCCGTATGGCGCCATCCATTACCGCGCGGCATCGTACGCATATAACTCACGCACGATACCATGTAGTGACGGACAAAGATGGACGGAGCCGTATGAGTGACGGACGGCTCCGGATGGCGCCGCACGTCAAAAATATTACCGCAACCCTAAGTATCGAAGAAACAATTTTTGAATGACTTTGAACGGAAAAGTATAGTTTTATGATAACTACAGTGTTTAAAACGAATTGCCGATCATTAATGAATTAATATAACCTACAGTTCAGTAAAGTTCGAACAGAAGACAACAATGTCTCATTGACTTCAGTAGAACCGGTGACATCAATATATTAACTAAAAGTCATTTGTGTGGAATTATACTCAAATTTTCAAGCAGGTCCTTGTTTAACAGTCATCTTACTTTTCGATGATCCGAATGGTCCGGCGAGGGAGTCCGCGCTCGCGGTGGACTTCGTGATCGAGGCCTTGGTGGTGGTCTTGGTGGCGGTGTTACAGAACGTCGACGCGGTGGTGATGTGTCTGTAATAATAAGAGTATTTCCGGCAATTAATTACCCAAAACATGAGCAGAATTCATAGGAGGATGACCAACGTATAATGGCGAACGAAAGTGGTTTACGAGCGAAACAAGCAAGGAATTAAATGCAATCTGTATAATTTGAAACGCAATGCATACCGATCAATAGCATTTTCATCACCCTATTTTGAGTGTGACTTTTCAATTTCCTACAATAGCTAATATATAAGCAGAAAGTAGCATCATTTTTACGTCATTCTTTGAAATTTAACACTGGAAATTTGGACATATTTTGTTTGGACAATAATCTTATATGTGTTATACATTCATTGAGATTTCGGTAATAAATGAAGTTTCCATAAACGTTTCACAATGGTTTGCTCACCCAATCGGGGACGAGTCAAAATTGGCCCAATTTCATTCGACGGATCTGATTGTTGTCCTCGGCCCAGATCTTGGTTAACTGTACGAACACGGAATTCGTAATGATCACCAGCGCGTAGTTTTAAAATTCGATAGTTTCTTGGTTCCGTTCGGCTAACCTAAAAATATGTTAATTTTAAAAATTTAAATTTAATAATTACATAGCTAGAATCACGAACAGTATTTTCACATAAACAAATCTTGTAGTAAAAACTTAATAAATATTTAACATAAACAAATCTTGTAGTAAAAACTTAATATATGAGCGTCTAAAACTAACAGAAATATTGAACAATTTACCGGATAATAAATTTATGTAATTTCAACTGAGTTCTCGTTTCACGTCTGATTTTGAACCACAAATTCTCGCGTCTGAGGCATTAATCGTCATGCAAAAACTATAAGAGCTCGACGATTGAGTACCAGGGAAATTCATTTTTGTCATGTACAAAACTTTGCAAGAAATTTCACTTGTTTCGTATACACCAGCACTATCCATACAGTGTATTAGTATACTGATTGTGAGGTCGAGTTAATAAAAGCATCAAAACATGAATTCGCAGACGTTCTGTATGCTGCGTTTACTCAGTTTCCAATGCACATGAGTTACCTCGGCATGATCCACCCACGGGCTACGCCGCTCTTTCTTCTCAATGACGTAATGATGGAACGGCCCGCCGTCTTCTGGTGGATCCCATGTGATATCGCAATGATTTTTGCCATAATCAACCAGTTGTAGATTTTTCGGAGCTCCAGGCGGTTCTGAAACAATTATACATCGGTCACAAGTCGAATTTTCTGCAAAATAAAAATCTCTGAAGGAGTACTTATAGTTACTGTGCTCAGCAATCAATTTGTATACAGTTATTCGCGACCTCGAATCAGCGAGTTCGTGTTTCGATGGTTGTTCGCTCAGTTTTTGATTTACATATGCATTATGCAAGTAAATTGTAATATTTTGGTTATTTGTCCCGTGTAGTGTTCGCGTTTGTATTTCTGCGTAACTAAATTTTTGTTTGCTGTAGCTGTAATCTATTAATTAACATGTCAATGAGTGGGTTTTCAAAACCCTACTTATTACAACTCAGTACTTAAGTATGTGCTAAATAATTAACCATTTGTCGTTTAAGCCAAAATTTTTCCAGAGGGGGTTGAGCCCCCTGCCCCCACTTGGCTACGGGCCGAGCACATCTACACTGTAAAAAATGGGGAGTCAAATGACTCTCTCGGAAACAGGCTTTTCCTGACTACACAAACTGAGTCAAATTTGACTCCGCCAGAGGCAACAGTGAATCGAATTTGACTCTGGCGGAGTCAAATTTGACTCAGTTTGTGTAGTTTGGAAAAGTGTGTTTCCGAGAGAGTCAATTTGACTCCCCATTTTTTTACAGTGTAGGAATGTTTATTTAACATTTTACCGAAAACCCACATTTCTTTTAAAGACCAATCACATATTATGTTTTGCTTAAGTTATGCGATTCCGTTCAGTTTTATGACCCTTACTGGCGTCGAATTCACTCGTTGCATGAACAATTGAAATGATGGAATTGCTTTACAGTGTTAACAGTCCAAACCGATATGCTTTTAATCATTCCGCAACACAAGAACAACTCACATACCTATCGAACGGAAAGATTTAATTGAACTCTGCCTGCGTGGCTCGACAACAGGTTGTGTTTCTGTAAAAAAATTTATTAAACCTCACTCTATTTTTACTACACTTTTTACTATAAAACTGAAAAGTGTAACTGCTAAATTTAACGACGGAAAATCCCGTATAATCAGTTTGTGTCGTTTATCCGGATTTCACCTCGTAAAATATGTTTTTAAACAGCGGATTTAATTGTGGGTACAAACGAAAACAAGATGGCGATTACGACAGATTATTTCGATGCTGTATTGTCTACAATAAATTTAGCGTTGCAAAGGAAACGAAAAGACAATTTTAGCTGTTATCATCATTGGATTTCTACTTACCTCGACGCGGTTCAATCTGAAATTACGAAACTTTCATGCTAAACAACAGATAAATTCAGGCTCGTAGCCAGCTCACGTGCTTAGGAGGAGCTAAAAAATTTTCAAGAAAGGCATTTAAAGGTTTTCACTGACTTACAAGCAAGGTTGAAAATTTTTCTAGGGCTCGCCAAAATTTTTCCAGGAGGGGCTGAGCCCTCCTGCCCACCTTCCTTGGCTACGGGCCTAGATAAGTTTACCAGTGATAGTGGTAAAAGTTAAGTGTAATGTATTGTGGTCAAAGTTGTTCCGTTGAGATACAAAAGAGATCAAATGATTGTTATATCCGCTATATCGGGAAACATTTTTAAAATTTAATCATGATTACACCTGGTTCACTGGTGCACGCCAAATAGTTCGATTGAAAATTGTGCAAATCTACAAATATATTCACGAGAATAGTCAAATATCCGACTATTTTACATCAACTGCTTTCTTTTCGCTGACCATGATTATAGGATTTAATTACAATATAATAAAGAATGAAACGTTGATAAATGTCGACGACAGCTCGCATGCATATTTTATTTAATACAAAATCGCTAAAATTTTTGTAAATGTAGTATTTATAAACGTGACAAAGGTTATAATTTTAAGCTTAGTTAAACCAGCATTTTTATGTCAGGTACTTTTTTAGTTGTCCCTGATATTTAAGCGATAGTGTATAATATGTACACTGCAAGAAATGGTGAGTAAAACTGACTCTTTCCGAAATAGGCTTTTCCTGACTGCACAAACTGAGTCAAGGTAATAATAATTGCTACCACAAAAATAAATTCAGCTAAAATTTACCGAATTAAAAATGTTTTTGAGAACCAAATACCAATGTTTCTTTTCTGCTGAAATTTTTCAGTTTTCAGATATTTCTTATTTATTTCGCTACAATACTTTTCGGCATCAAGTAACTAAATATTATTAAATTACGGTTGCATACCCATTGTGGTGTTTGCGTAAACGACGTGTATTTGATCGGTTTAACGCATGTGCAACCCATGTCGGCTTGAACGCACTGTGACTGCGTTGTTTTGACATCGCCGTACGCTACAATAAGCACAATGCAATTAACAAAATTATCTTTGAATAAAAAACCAATAATTTTGCCTACATTTTGAATAAATTTCGTTGAAATGAAGTATATTTTAAGAACTTTATTAACATAAATTAAAAAGACATTAAAACTTAATTAATTCGTGCAATTTCAAGTTTCAACCATGTTATATTGGTAAAAAATAAAGACGGGGTTGCGAGGTAAAGAATGAACCAAAGTGTTTAACAGTGCATTTTGTGACACGTAATTGTAGAATTTTAGCATACACCCTATACAAGATATGTCAGCTATTGATACACAACATGGCTCTTGTACTTTATCTCCCACATTTACGCTTAGGCTCAGGCTTAGAACATGGCCCACGTATACCCAGGCAGAAACAGTTATGCCTAAGCCTTTGCCGAAATTTTTGCTTTAATCTAAAATATACGCCAAAGCGTAAATAATGTCTTGGGTGGACAAATATACAAGACTTCAGAATGTTATGAAAAACGTATGCTTCATTAATCACTGTTTGAAACAGCGTATAAAATTAAACAAATTGATTGACAACTAAGATTTCACTCGATGCACCTGTAGCAAAAGCGTTTTCTTGGTTTTTTCAATAGTGAAAATTAGTGTAACGCTTTAACTTATGAATTTTTTTCTATATTTCTTTACCTAAACCAGCTTCATCCGCTTCTTTCACCGTTTGGGCGTAATTGTCATATCCGCCATATCTAAACATAATCATCTACAAACGTAGAAAACAGCCGTACGTCTTCGTATGAGAAAACTGGTCAAAAATGATATTTGACAGGGTTCCATCGGAATTCCGATTCCGACTAAAATTCCGGCAAATTTTTACTTCCGATTCCGATTCCGGCTGACTGTTGTTCCGACGCCGGAATTCTGATTTTACGGTTATGAATTTTTAAGATGATTAAACTTAGATTCTGCTTGTTTCGTTTTGTTTCGTTCATTCTCAGTTATTCTGTTGGTTTTTTCTTAGTAAATATTCTAAGTTGTATAGCCAATTTTTACTGAAACTGTAAACAGTAACGGAAACAAGCATATTGCAACAAAAGTTAAATGTCATACACCTTCACCTTTAACTTTTTAATAGAATTACTAAAACATTATTCCGATTCCGGTTCCGACAGAAAAATTTGATTCCGATTCTGATTCCGCCTCCGACAAGATCTACTTCCGGTTGGAACCCTGATATTTTAAATTATTTATTAACAGTGCAGCATTTTGATGTTTTAATCGCAACATAAGCTTATCGCCTGAGAGTTTTCAAAACTTTACCTTTTTCGGAAACTCCTGTTTGCTTAGAATCCTCCAAATTGAAAATCCTGTCTGTGTGCCCAAACATCGGTGTCTCAGTCGTGGTATCCATAGACCTCATTAATCTGTAAGATTAACCCGTAGGGCGTATAGCGAGATATTAGTAATGAAATGGGTTTCATCACCTTTAAAACACAACCATCAAAACTGAGTAGAAACTTACATAGCAGCATTCCGCTTTCGTCTTTGTCGGCAACAACAAAACCAGTAAATCCAAACCCACAACAATATAAGTACAAATAGAAGAACCCATAATACAACGACACCTGCCCAATGAAGGCATGAGTCGTTCAGCAACCACCCGTTACACCCTGAAAATTCCAAGTCATATCATTTTATGACAGAAGTAGTACCCGCACTGCAAAAAATGGTGAGTCAAATTGACTGTCACCGAAATAGGCTCTACGTGACTATACACAAACTGATTCAAATTCGACTACGCCAGAGTCAAATTCGACTCACTGAGTAGTACGATTGACTCTGGCGGAGTCGAATCTGATTCAGATTATGTAGTTACGTAGAGCCTATTTCGGAGAGAGTCAGTTAGATCAGCATTTTTGCAGTGTTTTAGACAAGAATCAAAACCAAGGTTTAGCATTAAAATTAAGTACTGAAGATGCGTTTGGCTTATTGCTCGCTTATCTCTTGAGATAATTTCAGGGGTGTGGCGCCCTGTTGAACACTAATGATGAACTGTTGACATATGAGCTCTGCTGAAACTATCCATTAACAGAACTGAAAATCTTTGGCCGTTCTGATTTGTAAAGTTTTCACTGTTCGGTACATCATTTTTCAGTAATTTTTCTGCAATAATTGTAACTAGTCTGCCAGCTTTGCGCAGTGCGCAAAAGTAACGAAAGCACGATAACTTCCTTGCAACTTTTCCTTTCATAGAACAATTACGTGTGTTTCCTAAGAAATTATTGTAAACAAAGTATCGCTGGAAAGTTGCCCAAAATACGCATGTGGGGCGTTCCAGCTTTAATATATAGATTATCTTAAAAATAGAATGCTTGCAATAAAACTACAACGCGCAAAGAAACCATCAAAATTTTGTTAATACTTAACTAACGAATCCGATATTACCGTAATTCTTTAAAAGACAATGGCTGGGTTTCTACAATCTTACTTAAGAATTTACTTAAGTTACACTTAAGTAATTACTTAACTCACCGACTTAAGTAAATACTTAAATTTTCGAGCAAAAACAAGAAGGTGCCAAATAACGGACATTGTCATGACAAGAAACTGAGAGTTTTGCTTTATATTAAGAATGCTTCGTGAGTCTACAATTTCAATTAGACCAAGGTCAGCATGCCTTAGCGGTTAATTTGTAGTAAATCAAATTTAGTCAGCTATTTAAGTATTTAATTAACTTAAGTACGTACGCTTTTAAAAACGGCAAAATAGTTAAGCATTTACTTAGCCCGTACTTTAAGTACTAAGTCGTACTTTTAGTAGGGTTCCGGAATTAATAAATAAAGTTACAGCAAAACATACCTGACATGGGGGATTAACGTGATTTGCAAAAGTGTCTATATTTTATTGAACGGTTCGACTTCTTTACGTCATCAGCAAAAAATAAATGTAATACAGGGGAGTTAAATAGTTGGTGTGATTAGAGCTGAAAAAAATTATAAACTTTGATTGATGCAACAAGTATAACATTTTGTCGCCCGGACAACTCGTCAATTGGCATCGCGTAATTTGACATGTCATAGCCGCGACAAGTTGTCGTCTACGATTAACGGTAAAGATTTAACGCAAACTTAGGCTTAGATTACTATATGGTGCGACAAATTGTGGGGCAATGAGTTGTCGTAGATTATCTAAAGCAGTATACAATGTGAGAGTTTCGAATAGATAACGCAACTGGTATCAAGAGCACATGAATGTTCATTTTATTATGATGTAAAACACGAGTTAAAATACTTAAATTCAGGAGTAGCCACTAATGTTAGGGCTGAGTAACGCAGAAACCAGTCTATACTTCGATTTGGTCACTGGATTATTACTATGATCTCGGATGATTTATTCGTCTGTGTAAACTGACTACTGGACAGTGCTTGCGCAAATTTATTCAAATGCCTATTCAATCGCAGCTTTATATTTTATAAAATTAACTTTCAAAAATCAGTACTGTAGTGACCCGAATAAGAGGGGGGCTGATATTTATTTGACCTCTCTAGAAGGTACCCCCCGTGTTATTCGGTTACGAACTGTTATTTATTTTTAACCCACGCTTCGCCACCCATTGTTACTGATATATATCCGGTATTGCAATTATCCGTTGAATCAAACGTTTATTTGTCTTGTGTCAATGGCTTGAGCGATAATACAAGGTTATACTTAGGAATGTACCTTCAAAATTTACGTACGCTTTACAGTTTCGAACTCAAATTATTTCGTCATGGAGTCATTTATGCGCTACAATTAGGGTTAATTGACATTTACGGACTCTGATTATGGCTTAGGGACTCTATCTGCTTACGGACTCTTATTAGGGATACGGACTCCTTTTGATTCGGACTCAAAATTCGGACCCACTCTTATTACCCCCCCCCCAATCTTATTCGGGTCAATACAGTAGTTGAAATATTGCTTTATTTCAGGATCCGTGACATTTTATATCAGAAACGCATGTTATTTGCTTAAATTAGTATATTTTTATAAGAAGTTTTTTCTGTTTTTCCACTCCTGCGAAAAAATAAGTAGGCAAATCTCGCTGTTGCAAGTTGGTTTTTTCGATGCCTAACCCTGTTAAAAAGGTGGTACTTATTATTGTAGCAACAAGAATCAACCTCATGAATATCAAAACGTTTTTACAGTTATCCATCCGTTTGTTATTATTGTCTAACTAAAAAGACAAGTTTAATGCTTTTGTAGCGATACCTTTTTCTGTCGGTGTATTTTGTAAACGCGCAGGTTCTGATTATCATATGACCGGTAAAGATAACTATAGCTAATTATGTTAGAGTAAGCTCAGGTTCAATTACCGGATCATTATAACAACAAAGTTCCGAGATCGAAATACAATACAATAAAATACAATTATTAGTTTAACTGAAGCATAAACTTGAACCAACAAAACACTACTCGACTGCGTTATGCTATGACGAGCACTAACAACTGCCGATAATCCAGAATGTTCAGCCAGGTTTTGCTAAAAACAAATGTCGGCTATGAACAGTGGCGTTTCCAGAGATTTTCGAAAATGGCGCAAGTCGGGATTTTTAATTTTCAACAAAACATCGCGAGCAAGAAGCCAAACACAATTTTAGTAATAAATCTTAACACGAAATGTTTACTTTTAATCTCTGTTAGCGGTTGCTAGGCCCTTTGGTGAGCCCCCTAAGACGCTGCCAGTGGCTGTGATATTATAATCGTTGACATAGTTAGGCAAAACTCATTGTGTACCTCTGGTTCTCTAGCAACGCGCATCTAAACAATTAGCGCTGGTTTTGAAGGTTTCGCCGATATACAAGATTCAACCAATGTGCACTACCTACTTTAGTCTGTATTTTGTTTGTGGCTATTTTTCAAAATGTACATACGCTCATGAACTATTCTGTTCAGCTTGCTCATCACATTAGTACAGCTCAAACGCTAACACTGTTGTATTAATAATTTGGATTGAGTGCGGCTTAAATATTAAATATTGGTGAGCACAAAGTATTGCAAGCAAAAAAGTTTCAATATTCGCAAGTACCGGGCACTGTTATGCTTTATTACAAAAGTTCTACAGTCGGTTGCCTATCAACCAAATATATACAATTAATATTTAGTAGAGTATAGGACCGTGTGTAGTGGTTCGCTTAATTCTTATTTGGAAAATAACTTTGAACCTTTTCATTCGGAGACTACAACAAGCCGATGGTCTTGCATAACAACTGAGTTCTGTGAATAATAAAGGTTTTAGTGCACCATCAATATTAAGCACAGTAAGAGATTTTACAAAGTTGCAATGTGAATATGAAACCTATTTGAATTTCGATGTTTTGCGATTTGTACCATGCCATAGAAAAAGTTTGGAACAAAACAAATTAATAGCTACTCATTTCGGCAAGTGTTTTGTGAAATAATTTAGCTGATTTTTAGGCTGAGTTTATCGTTTGACTAAGTCATCTGCAAAATCGGTCCAGGTAAAGATCACGGGCGGAACGTTTTTCTGTGGGACTATAATCGAATAAGCTTCAAGCTTTAGACTAATTTTTTGCTTGGCTTAGGCTTAGCGTTAGGCTAAGGAAAAAACTCATTCAAAATCGATCCAGGTAAAGATCACGGGCGGAACGTTTTTCTGTGGGACTAGAATCGAATAAGCTTCAAGCTTTAGACTAATTTTGTTGCTTGGCTTAGGCTTAGTGTTAGGCTAAGGAAAAAACTCATTCTTACGCTTAGGCGTAGGCTTAAGCTTAGGAATATACTTATAAATCCGCCCCTGTTGTTTACATAGTCCACAAAATCTAACATCAAAATGGTCTCAAAAACCAGAAGCAAAATATCATGGTTGTCATATCTGGTATTAAAATAATAGATTGTATTCGAAAGCATATTAATACAATTTTGCTGACAAATTGCAAACATAAGACGAAAGTTGCAAACAAATTATGTGAATTTAATACAAATTGTTGGTTTAACATAGCGGTGAAGCTATTGCAAATATATACTAAAGTTGTGGTTCAGTATAAGTTACAAAATGAGAAAAAATTAATGTATACGGTCAATCCGAGCATGGTTTTGTAAATTTGAAAATTAGTAAAGGCCCGGCGCAAATTCAAGTGAAATCATTAACACTTAGCATGTGTCATGTTGGGGTTAAAGCATTATCGGGCTGAACAATACTATTATTTTGCGACTATTAGGTCTTACGACATAATGATTGTACACACAAAAAAGTATTTCTGAATTTATTCCGAAAAGTGATTTCTGCAGCAAGTCAAAAAAAGTTTTGCTGATATTTAAGACAATTTTTCTAAAAATAACTGGAAACCGTTTATTTTCAGACTTTATTTCAAAACGTTTTTTGAAAACATTTCTCTTATAACAGAAATACATTTCAAGTGCAGCTTGCTAATCATATTTCTCAAATGTAAGAAATTTTTTCTTAAATATCAGAAATACTATTTTGAGTGTAGTTTACATTATGCGTTTAGTATAGTGTTGAACCTGTTTTTTCGCGACTATTGCAAGTATTTACCTACTCTTGTGCTCTAAAATTTAGTTTTCCTATAAGTGTCGGTACGGGCCCGTAACCAAGCGGGACCAGAGGGGCTGAGCCCCTTCTGGAAAACTTTTGGCTCCCCCTACAAAATTTTCAACATTGATTGCAAGTCATTAAAATCTTCTGAATGCCCATCCTCAAATTTTAAGCCCTCCTAGCAAGGTGAGCTGGCTACGGGCCTAAGTCGGTAACATTAAACGGCTGTATTGCAGTTTTGTTCGTTCAATATTTAAAGATATTGCTTACATCAACGTATTTCGACAAATCGAAAAATTTTCTGAAACCATTTTAAAGCCAACCCTAATTTTGGTTAAGGCTTCGTGCCAGATACAAGCCGTATTGAACATGTCTCGCAAAACAAAAGGCAACGATCATGTGTGGTTTGAACGAGTGTCTCAAGTAGACTTTACTTTGCAGGAGACCGAGAAAAAGTTATTTGTCTTATTTACCATAAAAGTTAATAAGACAGGAGACAACGTATATTAATTTCACACAAAAGCTTTTCTTGAAGGTGAAATTTAGTAAGGTATGATATCTGAACAGTTTTACAAATGATTTTATGTCAGAGACAGTTATTGAATAATGTTTGTAAGACACAACGCGTTCTAATCAATGACAAAATGCGAAACCGAAATATACATGACTATGGAAACAAACTACCGATTTGTGCTAATTTCTTCGGCAAAACGATGCGTCCAATGCAAAAAACAGGGGCGGAACAGTATTATACGCATATTCATAAGTCTAAGCCTAAGCCAAGCAAGAAATAGTCTAAGCCTAAGCGTGAGAATGAGCACATTCCTAAGCCTAAGCCTAAGCCAAGCAAAAAATTAGTCTAAAGCTTAGGCTTACTCTATTGTAGTGACACAGAAAAACGTTCCGCCCTTAATCTTTACATGGGCCAACTATGCAACCAATAACATTAAGGTAACCAATTATCCTTTATTTGTCGTTAGTCAGACCAAACTTTTAAATGCTAATTTTTTGTTGTTGTTCACCATGTTTTGCAAACCGTCCAACCGAAAATAAAAGTAAACAGCTTTTGAGTTATGATTTCAAAACCTGTCGCAGAAATGGTTGTTGTCACGGCTAAAACGATTAGCTCATTTGACAATGTTTAATATCACTAAACTTGTTTAGCTGCAATTACACGAAACCAGATACGCTTACGGGCCCGTAACCACCGAAAGGCCAGCGGGGGTTCAGTTTACCCTGAAACAATTTTGCCCCCTCCCATAGAAAATATTCAATTTTTGTTTGTAAATCATCGAAAACCCTTGCATTCCCCTCAAGAATATAGTTTTAGAACCCCCATTTTAACAGGGTTGGTACTGGCGCGTGCCAAGGCTCGCGGGCCCAGGCCCAAATGTTGAGCCCGCAGGCCGGGCCCAGGTTTGCGCCCAAACCTTGGGTACGCGAGCTGAAAGTTTGGAGCAGAGCGTGACCTCTTCTATACCATTAGCCCATACGACCGCTGGTTTGATATTGTAATAAGATTTAGATACAATTTTGAACCTTATTTCCCTTTTAATTTTCATAAACACTGCGGTCATGGCTAAGCAAAGATATTGAAAAGTAGAATTACGTTCTGAAAAAATTTCGAATGAGAGTTTCTTCTGTCGTTGGAGCTCACTGTGGCTCTAAAGGATGCTGTACTGAACATATTTGGTGAAATATGAAAAATAATGTTATGATTATATGGTTTGTTTTATGTCTTGTTTTCTACTCTAAACCTGCATAAAGTTCGCGGGGCCCGATAGAAGCATAGTTGTGACAATCCGAAGCGGACACTGATGTAAAATCCTCTTACCAACAGATATATATGAAGGCTGTTTTCACTGCTAAACGAGGAGACTACGGGTCTGTAGCCAGCCAGATACCAACGGGCTTGCAATCCTTCAAAACGTTTGACCCCGTTAACCCTGTCACTCATAGATTATACTACGAGCATCTAAATACAATAATGTACGAGCAATACACACACAGTGAGCAGCGTTTAACATTAATAACATATATGCGCAGCACAAAATCTTCACAAGACGTGACAGCCCCATCGGCCTCGAGCATCAAGCTCCTATTGCTCAGTGGTCATCGTAAACGCCATTCATCCATGAGACTGGGGATCGAATCATAGCTTGAAATTACATCTCATGAAATTGAAAATATTCATTAGAGAAAGGGTTAAAAAATTTTATCCTCTTACAGTGCGAAACGAACCATACGGCATCTTGAATTGATATCCACCACCCTAAGCTGATGTGCTGGCTACAATTAGCATTGGTTCTAATGCATCGTGCATGTTAATTACTGCGTTAATACCGTCGATTGATCTTTGCTAATGACAATGGTACATTAAGGGAATCCAAACCTGGAATGTGTTTATACATCTTTGCCTGCTGGAAGTTCAGAGCAAATATTTAGCAAATGTTCTTTCAGTACTCGGCCCATGTATAGAACACGTCCCTCCCAATTTCCCGGGTAATATCCCAATTTCCCAAAATCCCAACTACTCAGGGTCTTCTCTTTTGTTTTATTAATTCGTTTCTTCCGAGACTTTATTGTTTTTCAGATTTCAATTCTACATTTTAGACGGTCTTGAGCTTACAAAGTAGTAAACTTTCGACGTAGGATCTACAGGGGGAATAGCAAAGATTAGCTTAAATTTTCGACGTCTAGAATCGAGAAAGTAAATCCAAAGCCTATTAAAGGGATTTTTCCTGCCTTTTCGGAAATTTCAAGAGCCGATATATCCCTCTGTTCGTTCCCTTGTATACGTCTCCGTAGATCTAACGAAGTATTTATGTGTAAAGCTTAACACAAATATAAAAGTAGCGAGGCATTTAGCATATCTGGGGATCGATTTACACCATTCTAATGGACAGAACTATTTTTGTATTTAGGATAAATGCAAAAAAAGAGGTTCTATCACTGTGTCACATCTATTTTGGCTCCTGTCCCGGTTACTTGTCGAATGGTTTTTACACATTCCAAAAACAAACAAACCGAAACACGTTTTTGTGCTTAGTATTTCGTATATTTCATAAAAAATGTGTCTAGCTTCTTGCTTGCTTCGCTCCTGAGTGGCGGAGCAGGCAGGGGTGCGGGCTTCCCCCAAATTTCAGGGTGGCGGCCCCAAACTCGCGAGCGAAGCCAGCGAGAAGCCAGACACATTTTAAAACTAAAGCGGTTTTTGTTTTAACCGGTTAGGGTGGGGGCCCCGTTAGGGGTGTGGCCCCCCAAATGGCGGGTATGGGGGGTGGCTTCTCCGGCCCTGTGTATACTTTCAGAATGTAAAACGCTTAAAACAAATGCGTACGTCAGGGGACGCAAAGATCTGACTTCCCACCAAACAGACACAAAATGGCGTTTCGCTGCTGGTTCGATTCGTCGCTCGTGAGGTTTCGGTCAACGCATATTGCGAAATCTCCATCTGTTCTTTGAAGATCCACTTAAGAGCGAACGCATTGCGAGTATTAAATACACGGAAACTATCAATACAAACCGGGAGACATTAACAAGAACTGAGACAGAATTTATTATCAGGTTTTCAGAAACCGTTCTGCAGCACCGGAACCGTTTTAGGTTTTCAATTTGGTTTGAAAATGGCATATTTTATTATAAAAAGTATCCGAGTATGTCACACTGAATCACACGGTTTGGAACAGCGAAAAAATTTTAAATACAGTCACTGCTGCAATAACATGCGGCAAAACAGCTGCATGTCGGTATTTGTGCACTAAGTGTATGTAAAGCAAATGTTGCTATGCCTGTGCACATATACCGGTACAAGAAGTTGTTGCAATGACTGCGTGGTGTAGTGGTAGCATGGTTGGCTCGAGAGCAAGACGGCCGAGGTTCGATTCCCGGCGTGGTCATTAACTTTGGCAAAACTTCAAACAGGGGTCGTGCAGACCGTATAGTACCAACACTGCATAGCGGTTAACAATTATGATACATGTAAAACGTTTTGCTGAACTTTATTGCAGAGTTTGAGCGCAACCTACGGCAACAGATGTTACTGGATAGTGCCGTGAACCAAAAGTTACTACAAAGTAAGCGCAGCGTAACTATTATAGTACTGCGTGAACAGAAAACCTCTAGCACGAGGCTGCGCACCAGGGTACAGTTGGACGTTTGCCTCCGGCTCCTGCTCTGGCGGAAAATCGAACTCCGGCTCCGGCAGAATATTTGCTGGAGGTCAGGCAATTTCGGTAGTACAATTTGGCATAATTTTGCAAAATTTATCTGTTTAGCGCGTTTCGTTTTACTTTTGTCACAATTTTAGGAAAGAATTTCTTAAATTTTGCAGAAAAATAGCGTAAAACCATACAACTTAACATCATATTGCAGATATTGGCTAAAATTAACTAATTAACCACCATGTTTACTACCTAATTTCGTCTCAACTCCGGCTCCGGCTCCGGCTCCGGCTCTGGCAAGTTTTGTTCACCTCCCAGCTCAGGCGCCGGCTCCGGTATTTTTCACCTCCGGTTGCACCCTGCTGCAAAACAATTATTTTCGTTATCGAAAAACGATAACTGTTGTGCATTTGATATTAATATTCATTGGTTGCGAGCACATTTTTATTTATTCACGATTGATAACGAAACCTTGAAGGCTTAGAAACACTCGAATTTAGAGCTTTGCTTTTATTTTTTAACTCAAACAATTCTTTCATTTTTTTTATTTTTAGTTTGTTATTTTGAAAACCATTAATAAATTGTTTTTTGGACACTCGGGCCCATGTAAAGATCAGGGGCGAAACGTTTTTCTGGGGCTACAATACAGTAAGCTTAAGCTTTAGACTATTTTTTGTATGGCTTAGGCTTAGGCTTAGGCTTAGGAATATGCTCATTCTTAAGCTTAGGCTTAAGTAGGTTTAGGCTTAGGAGTATGCTTATAATACTGTTCCGCCCCTGTTCTTTACATTAACCGACGTTCGGTCCAAACGCGTCTAGCGTAAAGAGGAAAAGGTGTCAGATTAGAAAACCTTATATCAATTAGAAATTTGAAAACAAGTCCGACACACATGCTTGGTTTTACGGATGCTGTACAGAGTGTAAACGAATAGTACAAATAACGGAAACGAATAATAATAAAAATAACAGAACCGAAAACGGAAAACGGATATTGACGTATAAAAGTTTCAGCGATGCTTTATTTTTCTGCCAACAGAACAGAAATGTTCAACCATTCACCGGGATTTCTAAAATTTTAAACAAAAATCGAGGATGTATCGAAATTTTTAAGTTTTTGGATAAATTTTGTTAATTTTATTTTAAATTGCAGAATATCATAACAGAATTTCGGTTATTTCTATAACAGAAACTGAAACGGACACCGATATTTACTTGAAACAGAAACACTCTGTTGCTGTACAATTTCTTTCTACCCGCAATTTACGAAATTTGACGTTTTGGCACGCTAGGCTTATGTCCGCGTAGGCTTGCGCTTACCCTTAATCTCAGGATTAGGCTCAAGGTTATGGGGAAACGTGTGCAAGAGCCTGATGTTAATACATAAACCGTACAAACCTCACAAGCATTTAGTAAATCATTTGTATAAACTTATCATATTATGGGTCAAAACTTGAATATATACCGGTTAATTCGGTTAATTACCGTTGTCGAATATATGACAGGTTTTTCGTTGACTATTAAATCCTAAAGTCCAAATTAGCTATTTTCAAAAAGTCATTAATGACCGAGTGAAGCTGTTCAGGCCCTAACAAACGCCTTGACTCCGCAATGTATTGGGACAAAATTTGGTTTTGCCTGACAAAATTGAACAACACGATGCCTCGCAGTAGAAACTGAAATAATTCGGAATTCCATTTTGATCAAGGCACAGTTCGCGGAATGTACATTTGCTCGCTGCTGGTTGTGCAGCACACCATCCAGGATCAAAGTCTTTCTTGCATCCGGATTGACGTTTGACTCTGGCAACTGTAGTTCCTAAAATACAGTTAACTAATATATCAGCCTTCCACTTCGCATAGATGAAACATTATTTTTTCAGATTAGTATAATCAGGCGCATGAAACGGCGGGGTCTGGGTGTTAGTGGACACCCCGATATAAATACATGGGTATGGCTAACACCTCCATGAACCTACAGAAACCAACTTATGCGACTGAAATATAATTCTTTTGGCCAATGTAAAGATCAGGAGCGGAAGTTTTTCTGTGAAACTTCAGCAAACAAACCTTAAGCTTTCGACTAATTGTTGTAATTAAGCTTTACGCTTAAAAGTGTGTATATCTCCATTCATTCGATTAGACTTAGGCTTAGGCTAAGGCTTATTAATATGCTTATACTACTGTAACGGCCCTGTTCTTTACATTGGCCATTCATCTAATGCAAAACTACGCTGGTTTTCGCTCGTTTCGCACGCAAGGTTTTAGACGACTTTTCGTCTCGTCTCTTTTAAAGTTAGGTTCTTTACTAAACATCGACTTCCTAAAAAACCCTTGAATGCCGGTTCTGGAAAACTTTACCCCCCCCCAAGCAAGGTGAGCTGGCTACGAGCCTGTGTTGTAGACAGCTGGCCAGGAGTATCCCGGGTGATTTAGGGATCAATCCCCAATTATGATCTAAGTGCAAGCGTTTTAGAATCTTGTTCAGTCCGTAACAAAACATACTTTTCGAAATTATTGCAAACCGTAACCTTATTCCTTTGCAGAACAGGCCGATAACCAGCTCAACCTGCTAGAAAGGGTCCAAAGCAATTTTGATTTACTTGTAGTTGAAATGACAACCTTACAATCGATACTCACACGGTTCTAAAAATGGTCAAAATTAAACTAGGGGACCGACCATCCCCTGACCCTGCTGGCTACGGATCCGTTCTAAATAGATGGCTGCGTTCGTAACAGCTGCCTTTGTGCTCAAAATCTATTCTGTATAATCGTGCAGTATTTATTTAGATTCAAACCAATGAAACTATCAGAAAACTGAAAACAAGCATGCTGATGGAAGCCAAAATTTTAGTCAAAGTCTACATTGAGTCAGGTGTTTTTGCAACGCAATTACTAATTGCATGTAAGCTTGTAGGAATTTCAAAGAATGAAACAAATTTATGCTCTACAGGCTGTTTTATTCAATTTCTAACTGCCGTAATTAATTAGGCAACATATATGATTTCTTGGATTGTCACCAAATCATTGTCAATCGCTAATCCAAACGCAATTTTAGTGCTAAGCCTTAATACAAAATCTTAGTTTTGATCGCTGTTGGGGGGAGCTACACGTTTGTGGCTCTGTTTGAATCTGTCACCGATTAATACCTTCTGTAATCACAAGAATTACAAGACATGCGATGAAAACAGGTGTGAAATTAGTTGCCATAATAATATGATTGTTATTTGTGTAAAGATAATAACACTTTAAATGCAGCTACTTATTAATCTTGAACTATAACTAAAATACTGTATTGAACCGAATAAGAGGGGGAGGGGTAATAAGAGGGGGGTCCCCATTTTGAGTCCGAATCAATTGGAGTCCGTATCCCTAATAAGAGTCCGTAAGCGGATAGAGTCCCTAAACCCTAATTAGAGTCCATAAATGTCAATCAACCCTAATTGTAGCTCATAAATGACTTCAGGACCAGATCATTTGAGTTCGAGTAAAGCCATTCCTAAGTATAACCTTGTATTATCGCTCAAGCTATTGACAAAAGACAAATAAACGTATAATTCAACGGATAATTGCAGTACCGGATATATCAGTAACGAAGGGCAGCGGAGCGTGGGTTAAAATAAATAACAGTCCGTAACCGAATAACAAGGGGGTACCCTCTGGAGAGGCCAAATGAATATCAGTCGCCCCCCTCTTATTCGGGTCACTACAGTAGTATTGTAGAATACGTTTTCAACAAAATATATTTCAAGCAGGTTTGTGGGAAGACAAGAAAACTGACACTTGCGTAATTAATTTTTGAATCCAGGAACGTTTTTCGAAGTTGTACACCTTTTGTATCAAATTTACAGTCGCTTCGTACACTCTGAAAATTTTAAAGTTGCCTAGCTAAAGTCAACGTAATATTTTTACAATTATTATGCAAATGTTTTCATCTCACTAGCTTTGTTTTATCAGCTAGCTTGCTTCCCATAAAGACTCATCCGAATTTTAGACATCTATCCATTTCAAGTACTTGGGATCTGTTAAGCCCAATTCACGTGTGTAAGTTTTTGCAACGAGAACTCGCCGCTGCAACTTGCACGAAATACTTGCAGCTGCAAGGACTTTCAAAGGAGCATTTTGATTGACCAATCAAACTGTAGGTGCAAGTAATTCAAACGACTTGTGCCTGCGTTCACAAGTAAGAATTAAATTCAATAGCATAAATTGCAGTGAATAATTTGCAGCTGCAAGAACTTCATAGCTGCTTTGTGACCAAACTTGCATATGCAAGCTGCACGTGCAAGTTGTTGCTGAACTGGCTGTTTGTTGCACAAAATCCGCAAAACTACACAAAATTACTGTTTCGACTGAAATATAATGCTAAATAATGTAACGGAACGCCAATATTGTGCAAGGCCCTATTTATACGTGCAAGTGTTTGTAGCAAAACCTTGCACGTGCAACTTCCATGTGCAAGTTTGGTCCCAAAGTAGCTTTGAAGTTCTCGCAGCTGAAAATTATTCAGTGAAATTCATTCTGTTGAATTAAATTCGCACCCGTGACCGCAGTTGCAAGTCGCTTGAATTTCATGCACCTGCAGTTTGATTGGTCAATCGGAATGTTCCTTGCTTACAGCTGCAAGTATTTCGTGCAAGTTGCAGCTGCGACTTCTCGCTGGAATAACTTGTACGTGTGGATGGAACTTTACGTTGTTAATCCATCCCCTCGCGATCTTACTAAGTATAGTTTTAAACTAAATTGGCAATCGGCGGACCAACAAAATCGACAAGAAATAAAAAATTTTAGGTACGTACTTCTACCAAACGTATTCAGCTTACTTTTGACCTAAAAAATTAAACCTAAGAAAATTCATCTTCTGAGCTTTGCCTGGTATCTGGCAGCCTGCAAACGGGATAGCCAAATCCGTTTCACCTCGTTAATAGGGTCGCACGCCCGGACTTCATCTTAGCAGGAACACATATATACATTCAAAGATACGACAGAATAAATGTGTAGTTACAAAATAAACGATAAATTTGTCACACAAACAGCCGGAAACTTTTAAAGCTTTTGACAAAAGTTGCCTAAATTATTTTCATTTTACTAGGACAAAACGCAGAGACTGACTTGGTAAATGTTGTAATAATCGATTGTTGACAGCTAAAGTTAAATGTATAAAATACAATGTAAAACATGGTTTTTTAAAACTAAACGTGTATTTTTTCCACTAAAACTAAGCCACAGCTTCATAACCAAGTTTGGAAAATGTGCACTAAAACGCCGAAACTGTTACATATCGAATGACTTTTTACCTAAATTAATAACAAAACAACGAAATTTTATTTTATAACCAGACTACCAGGGCCATATACAACGCGAGCGATAATGGGTATATATTTTCCCAGAATTTCCGATCACAAAAAATAAATTATACTTTTAAAACGGTTTAGAATAACGTTTGTCTGATAGTAAAAGTCGAGAAATGTGGCTACGCCCCGTGGAGCAAGCTACAAATTACTAAAACTGATTTCGCTGTTTCTATGAAAATTCTGTCCGTAAAAATACCAGCCGACAACAACTTTTTACTTAAATTTTAGTTGCTACATTAAAGCGGTGATGATAACCAGACAAGTTTTCAGTCATTTTGCAGACTAAAATTTGGTAACAGTGTCACTATTTTTTGAAAAACATTAACAACTCTTCTTAATTGCCTATTTATCATGCTAAAAATATATAACAGAAAGGTAAATTTGAGCAAATCTACTCTCAGCTGCCGCAGTAAAGTTCACAGCGGTGGTGACGATGTGAGGATGTTTGCTCTCTATCAGCCCTGGCGTGCAAAAAATTTAGCAATTAAAATACATCATCTGAAGTACATACCGGATATTCTAGGCAAATCGCTGAAAATGATGTTGAAAATATATGGAAAGATATCAAAACGTTGGCCTCTTACGGCGTAACTTGTAAGCTTGAAATATCGAAACGCTTGCTAAACGTACTTTAAAACTGTAAAATTTCGAAACCCAAAATATCCTTCAGCTAGAAAATCGTGTATTTGTCTCTGCTTGTAAATTCATTAATTATATCTAATGCTCTGCACTAAATGCAGTTTATGCACTCAGAAATGAACTGCGATGTATCGCAAGACCAAGAATTCTCTGCATACTCAAGCTGTGGCCAATGTTACTTTAAGAAGGGTCCAGGTTTCTGGTGGGTCTATAAGTGAGCAGGTTTAGATTCTAGACTACATTTTTGCTTAGGCTTAGCCTTAGGCCAAGGCTTAGGAACACATTCTTGCAACGCTTAGGCTTAGGTTTAGGCTTAGGAATACGCTTAATCTACTGTTTACGCCTCTAAAAGTAACATTGGCTCACGCAATTATGATTTTATATACCAAAGATGTACCGGTGATCCACAAAGCTAATAAGACTAACATTCCAAATGGTCATATTTGTGCAATACAAAACTTGCATTTTTGTCCTGTATTGTCAACTTTTCACGGACGAATCACCACGAACCGTTCTTTGGTACAAAATAATGAATTTCTGGTTTGTTTCGGCTCAAAACTTCGAACGGACACAATGTTTCATGTATAATATACAGCTATTAGATAGCTATGCGACTAACATATGATGCTTTATATTTTAAATTATTTTAGCAGCAGTCATGAATATCAACAATGTTACTGTAGTGACCCGAATAATGGGGAACGGTTTAGTAAGCGTCCGTATTTCCTATTTTGGGTCTGAATCAATATGAGTCTATTTGCCTAATTAGACTCAGTAAATGGATAGACAGAGTTTGACATATTTACTCAAAGTAAGTAAAGCTGGAACGCCAACATGGTATTTATGACAATGTTCCAGCTTTAACCGAATTGCAAAAATTTTACAACAGTCTGTTCTGCAGAAGAAATGTGTGAATATTGTTTATTTTCTTGGGTATATTTTATGTCACATCAAAATGGACACGATCAGGGATAACATCCTTTTGACAAAAGCCTGTAAGTACCGATTAACCCTTTCACTCATAGAGTATACTATTGGCAACTAAATACAATAATGTACGAGCAATACACACACTGTGAGCAGTGTTAATGCGGGGTTCACGTTATAACTGGGGCAGTCGGGTCAAGTTTTGTCACATGTTGATTCGACATCTTCATAAATTTTTGTTACCATCATATGATACGGACAAGCAAAAGTCAAATATCATGTGATATTGCTATACAAAGCACGGGTCTTCATGTTATCTCAGCACACAAGTGTTCGAATGTCACGTGACATAATCAGACATATTGTTGAATATCATATGATATTCCAAATTAACAGCATATATGATATGATATTCAAAGACAGATTTGGAGTATCATATGATATTCCATTATGTAGTTTAAGACGTATACAATCCGCTAAAATTTTGAATATTCCCTCCCAAATTTGAATTTTCCCGCCAAATTTTGAATTTTTGCGCCAAAATTTAAATTTCCAGCCAAAATTTGAATTTCCCGCCAAAATTTGAATTTTTCGACCTGAATTTGAATTTGCCGCCAAAATTTGAATTTTCCCGCCAAAATTTGAATCTCCCGCCAAAATTTGAATTTCCCGCCAAAATGTGAATTTCCCGCCAAATTTTGAATTTTCCCGTCTAAATTTGAATTTGCCGCCAAAATTTGAATTTTCCCGCCAAAATTTGAAATTCCCGCCAATTACATGTGGATTAGTATCATATGATATTCCAAACCTAGTTATGCATCTGACTCAGTAGACATTTTCAAAATGACCATATGATATTGACAGACAACGTAGGGAATATCATATGATATTGAAAGACAAAACGTGACCGATAAGTGATGTTAGCAGACAACCACTGTTTTTTGAATATCATATTAAGTTACATCGCAGACAAAATGTTACCCAATCTATACAACGTGAAAAAACGTGGCCCAGCTGCACCATTTATAACGTGAACCCCGAATAAGCTCCAAAAGCTCAGTGGTCATCGTAAACGCCTCCCACCCATGAGACTGGGGATCGAATCTTGTTTGAAATTACATCTTATATGAAATTGAAAATATTCATGTGAGAAAGGGTTAAAACAAAAAACCCGTTGTCGATATACAAACAAGCATGACTTTTCTAGGCGTTGTCCTACAGTTTTAAATTTTAGTCTTTAACATGTGTTGTTTACGGTTGCTAATCTAATTTGTCAAATAATAGTTGGCAATTATTCAAACTAACATGTTAATTTTAGTAGAATACTAAGCAGTTTGCATTTGTGGGTGATGCCGGCACAGAACAAGCGAGAAAAATAATGTACATCAAGGCTAAGCGTGGCTATAATCCATAACGATGGTTCGGTAAGAAAGTGTCGTTATTCATAATGAATGCAAGTTCGGCTTGTGTGGTGGCACGGCGTCTCATGGTTCCCCTCCCGTTTAGTCACACTCTTGATTAGTTTGCTAAAGAATAGGGTGTAAATCTACAACGTGTAACATATGGCGTCACATGTTTTCAGCTACATTTTTACTGAATATTTGGCCAATGTTACTTTAAGGGGCATAACAGTAGATTAACCGTATTCCTAAACCTAAGCCTAAAAGCCTAAGCGTAGCAAAAATGTAATCTAGAATCTAAACCTGCTGTTTTATAGACCAACCAGAAATTTGGACGCTTCTTAAAGTAATACGGGCCGAAAGCAACAGTAACAAATATTGCACTTTTACGTCATATATACTTAGCTATCAATTTAGGAACTTACATATAAATCCATAAGTACGCAGTTGCAACCCCTTGCTCAAACCTGCCGTCAAACTACTCGATGTGAAAGACTGAGTGTTGGGTAATTAAATTGGCGGCAGTTAGTCGAAACTATCAAATGTTATTTTCCTAAAATTTGTCTCTTGCATCGAAATAAAAGTGTGGATAAACGTTTTAAAAACGTTTATAAAACTTACAAAAAACGTTCGGAAACTAGCGACGTATCACGATGCTTGTTTTCAGTCAAAAACTATTTACATGACAAGCGGTAATTTTGTAAAAAAAGTGGTTGAAGAAGACAATTTGCAACAGAAAACTTTTCACCAATCATTGGAGCCGCCACAATGTTGTGTTTAGTTGAGCATATAAGACAACTGTAATCGCAGTCGCGCTACTTTTAACAAACGTCAAAATCAAGTATAGACGTTGTAAATTTTGGTTTAAAGTTTTAGACGAAAAACGGTGAGGTCGCGGCTAGCTTTGAGTTGTAATGCGGGGTGTACAGATGTCACTGCACCCAGCGCCTCTAAATCTTAGTAGAACTTAGGCTAAAGTAGCTGGGATCACATTTTTGCGAGAATGTGTGAGCTTTCGGGCTGCACGAAAATTTTCAGGAAAAGGTCTTAGCAGAAACACCCTGTACGGGCTGGTGTCGGCAGGCGCGGCTTTGCTTCGGAAGGTTCTGAGCTGAAAAGAGCAGCCCTTGAAGTGTCGGTGTCCTAAGGAGTTGCTGCGTGGGTATGTGCACAAATGTAAAGTCTGTCGTAGGTTGCAGGAAGGTGTAAACGTTGCAGACTGGTCCTGGGTGGGCTGTGGAGGCTCCCGTGGCTCGAAATGTACGAAAATAGTTGTAAACTATCGATAATGGACGGATTCGAGTTCGATACGAATGTTTTCAGGTCTGAAATAGCAGTTGTGAATGATGTAAATTCTGTGGAAAACGGGGAAAACGGGGAAAACGGGTACGAAGTGAATTTGGCTTAATTCAGATATATATGGTGAGAATCTTAGTAATAGATTTTATAAAAGGCGGTGAATTCGATAATAACTGGCAACTGGTGGAAAATGCTAAATTTTGTTAGAATTTTTGTTTTTTGTGTAGACAAAAACCTACGAAATATTCTGAAAACTAGGGGGATTTTAAAAACTTAGCTACCCACCGAATATTATTATTGTTTTGGCTTGTTTCACGGTAGTGTTGTACATGTCGAATGGTGTTAGAGGACTTTTGTTGAGTTAGAGATTTGAAATTTTATATATGTGTATATATGCATTATATATGTGTATATATATTGTGTTATTGTATGTGCGTAGGAGAAAAGCGGTTGTGAGGGTCATTGGATTTTTTGAACCGGTTATGCACAATAACCGAAGAATCGGATTTTGGGTGTGACTCTACCATTACATACAGTTGTACGTGAGCTGGTTTTGAAAGCGAGTGAAGGTTGTTTTTGGTTTTGAGTAACTTTTAGTAAATTTGGTGTAGTATTATTGCGAAAGTTGCATCAACCTAACGACCCGGTTTTCATCTGTTGGTTAAGCAGGTTAGCTTAGGTCATTAGAACTACTAGCAATGCGTAGATTTCACGAAGAGAGCAGTGTTGTGCAGTCGCGAACTAAATGGTCATGGGCCATTGGACTAGATTGGTGCGACTAGTCTTTGGTAGAGTCGCCGTTATGGAGGAAACTTTCGTGAGAGAACACAAACGTCCGGCCGCTACCGCGGCCGGTACATGCAATTCCCGAAGTTGCGGTAAGGTTGTTTTATATTTTTACCTGTATGTTTTTGTTAGCCCTATACAAAAGTGTGGTCGCTCACCAAAAATTCAGACCACGCTATAAACAATGTTTGTTATTTTCAGTCAAATTTTGTGTATAATTCAGTACGTAAAATTCTGTAATTGTTTCATTTGGCTCAAAACTGGCAGAACAACCCGACAGAGGGCTTTGCCACCGCTTAATCCGGACGCGCCGGAGTTTCAGCCCTCGACCTCGGAGGCCAGGTGGGTAGCTCCTCTACCTGACAACAGAGGTCGAGGCTGATCTTGAGGCTATGTGTTTACAGAATGTCGAGGACGATGCGAACAGGGTAATGCCATTTTTGAGTAATGTCTAGAGAAATATTTAGTTAGCAGCTAACAGGGTAATGCCATTTTTGAGTAATGTCTAGAGAAATATTTAGTTAGCAGCTAGTTATGTTGGTTACGTGGTTTTGTCAAATTCCGTATTAATACTAATAAATTTCTAATCCCCGTTAGTCGCATTGTTTGTTAGTTAATTGGCCTGCTTTGCGTTGCTTGAGCTTAAGTGATCCACACGCATGGAGGGGACCTATACGAAGTAGAACTGCAAGAGAGATTTTACCTATTTCACTGATAGGTAGCGACCGTAAAAATTTGTCGAAATTATCTAAAGCGTTTGTTTTACCAAAAGTTTCGGATTAGAGTATCGATATAGTGAATTTTCGTGAGTTGTATTTTCGAATGCTCGCAAAATAGTTTTTGCTCGCAGTTGTTCAATTTTACCCGTTGTCACTTAGCTAAGTGGCATGAGTGCGTCTAGTCTAATTCCGGCCGCTGTCATAACGGCTTGGTTTTGTACGTTGCGCACGTGCGATTCCGGGCGTTGGCGGCTTACGGCTACGCTTAGGCTTAGAGCTGTTGACTGGATTTAGCCGTTTCAGCTAGCTGCTTTCAGGCTCAGTGTAGTTGCTTCCCACGGAGTGTACGTGGGCGGCGATGTGGCTCAGGCCGAGAGACGTTGTACATAAGTCGGAATCTCTGTAACCCTCCCGTGTTGGTGAGTTCCGGACGTACCTACCCCAGTCAGGGGACGCCGTAATAGCATTGGATCCGACAAATTTTCGATCATACACCGAAAGTTGCCGAGGGTAGGCGGCAATTAAAACTTTTAGACTTATACGGGGTTCACGTTATCAGTTGTGCGCGAACCTTACGGTTTTAGCTATGGGTTATTGTCTTCGGTGTTATCCATATGGTTGTTGTTTGAACAATATTTACAGCTAGTATAATTTTTTTAGATTTTTTGAAAGATATATTGTAAACAGACTAAACATGCAAGTAAAACAAACACAGTGTACTGAGCCGTTTAAAGTGCATGCTTGAAGGTTCATTATGTTGGCATATATATGGGCTACTACCAGACATCTTGACTATACTGATATGGGTAGGACAATATTTCGAAAACCTATCTATGCATAACGTTTTATTTTCTGTTGGTAACCATATGGGTAGCAAAAAATTAGTGTGTACCGCTATATAGACATAGTGATAAAATAGGTACCAATCGCGCAATGGGAAACGTGATCCCCGAACACGTTGAATATATCGGTGACAGATAGAAGATTTGCTGGTGGGAGGATACTTTTTTGCTCCGAAATAGTCAAACCTATCTAAGTTGGTCGGATCCAAACGTCCAGATTCAAAACGTTGTGATAACATAAACTCTAGGCAGTCTAGCCAATAGCATTTTAGGTTTGTTGTTATGAGCTACTATTACAAGTGCTAGGTTAACCTCAAACGTAGAGTTTTATACCTAACAGATCCTAATCCGTTGATTGGCCACTATCTTTTTCACGGAAAACAATTATCATATTTATGAAACATAACACAACTTACGGCGCTGTTTATGCGTAAAAATTGAAATACTTAATTTTTCATATTTTTGTAAATTGTTTACAGTCGTCTGAGTTGATAAAGCAACTCACCAGGAATTAAATCAGCTCAAAGTGAGTTAAAGGGTTTCTGTTTTAACTCGGAGATGACCAGATGTTACGTATTCGTTCTTTGAGGTGTTAAATGAACTCATTGGATATTCTCTGAGTTGATAAATTAGCTCACTGAAATTTACAGTGTATGATAACAACGAGTTCGACGATGCGAGTAATGAGTTTTAACTCAAATTTTTGCACGGGCAATGCTTGGATACTCTTTTAATGCATTGACAAACATAGATTCAGTATATGAGCAAACATATTTTTTTCTTGTTTTACAAGTGCAACATTTATTTCTTGGTTAAAGCCTGAGTTAATTAAGCAACTCACCAGGAATTAAATCAGCTCAAAGTGAGTGAAGGGTTACTGTTATTAACTCAGAGATGACCAGATATGACTAATTCGTTCTTTGACGTGATAAATCAGCTCATAGGATTTTCACTGAGTTGATAAACCAGCTCACTGAAATTTACAGTGTAGGATAACTTCGAGTTATGAGCAAACATGGTTTTTTTGCTTCTTTTACAAGGGCAACATTTATTTCTCGTTTTCAGAAAACTGATCACAGAACAAAATATAAACACACCAAAAACCATCATTTTGAGACAGTTTTGGTTTTTTGTGGAAAAATGGAATCGACCGCAAAACGGTTTTTCCGGAAAAAAACGAAAAAATTGAAAATCATCCACTAAATGGATACAATTTGTCTATTGAAAAAATAACGTTAGAACGGTCAAATTACTGCTTTATTAAGTATCAACATATGATAACGCATGATGTTAAGCATACTGGGCTCGCTACAGAGCTGTCATGTATCTAAAAAGGTGCATACGCCAGCTGAGGTGGCAACAAAGCGCGGGATTGAGTCCGCCAGAAAAATCTGCAAACAGGATTTGCAGTTTTATTTGTATATGAAAAATGAAATTAATCAGAAGTTAATATGGTACGAACTAAACGCTGCATATACCTGCAATAAATGTTGCAACAAAGAGAAACATAATCTCAACTAGATGCAGCAATCACTTTAAGATTAAAGAAGTATAAGCAGGGGTGCAACTGGAATTCTGGTTTGATTAGAAAACCGTTTGTATAGCATACTTCTTTCTTAGCACAGTAGGGTTGTTTTGGCGATAGGAGACACAACTCTACTCACCCTGCGTCCGCCCCTGACGAGCCACCTTAGCTTTAGTAAAATGCTGTTGAATTTAGAGCCTGCAAACAGGTGCTTGCCTGGTCTTTACAGAAGTTTAATAGAGGTATGTGTTCATGTATTCCTCCTATTGGCAGATACAAAGAAAGGAATAAGATTTTGTATTTAAAGGTTTAGCACTAAAATGGCTTATGGCTTCTGGCTCACTTTACTCTCGAATGCTTGCTCTATGTCCCGTGCGGTTCCCCATTTCAGAGTTTTCTGGATCCGCCTTTGATTCCTCCTCAGTAAATAAGCCTTCATGTTGACTGGAGCGTGAGAAAAACCACAAGTTTCCCTGATGTTGTGTCGCTGGCTTGCGAGTGATTTACTAAAATTATAATAAGTTTTTTTCCGTTTCTTCCACCCACTCGGAAAAGATGGAAAAAACAGGAAAACAACCGTTTTTCTTTTGGTTTTTCTGATGCCCAACCCTGCTTTGAAATATAGTAAAATTAAGTATACTATTCTAGCTATCCGATTTATATCCAAAAACAGCGATTACGTTTATTTTTCAAAAAATAGGTTTAAAAATTTTCCAACGACAAGTATTCGGTGTAAATTTCAATTGAAAATTGTACGACTAGAGCCAAAAATAACCCGCAAATTACTGAAATCGCAACTGCACCAGGGACTAATTGTTCTGTGACATATTTCAATGATATATAATCAAAATATAACAAATTAATTTGACAAAAAACTCAAGTCTCCAATATTAAGTAAAAATCTAGTCATTGAACAAAACGTAGGCAAATATGAAATTAGCAAGTGAAGATGTAGACCCCAAAGTAATAAGCGAAAACAAGAATCTGGTCGAAAGAAATATATCTAGCGACAGTGTGATATATTTGCCTTCAGAAAAGGGCTTGCATTTTTAGAAAAAATAACATTAAATTAATTATTAAAAGCGAATCTGCCATGATTTCAATGACATTTTTCTAATATAAAAGTATTGTTTTTACTGCCAACTTCAACTGAAACGGTATTTGCATACAAAGGCGAAATGTTAAAGATTTACGGTCCATGTATACAACAGGGCCGGAACAGTAGGATAAGGATATCCCTAAGCCTAAGCCTAAGCGTATGGATGAGCGTATTTCTAAGCCTAAGCCTAAACCTAAGCCTAAGCAAAAAATCAGTCTAAATCTTAAACTGACTATATTATAGCGCCTCCGGAAAACGATCCGGTCCTGTTCTATATATGGGCCAAGATTATCAAAGCCAGAAAATAAAAATGCAAGCCACAGTTGTACTTTCAAGCAAAATCACATTTTCAATTACTAAATCGCCAATCAGCATTTTCCTTTAAGCTCTTTCGGGCAATATTTCGGCTTTCCGGCGACAGTTTCGCAACATGACGTTGAACAAAAGTAACTGAAATAATTAGGATTACCGGTTTCGTCCAAGCACAACTCTTTCCAGCTGCAGTTTTGTTCAGAAGGCATCAGTGCACACCATTCCGGGAGTTCGTCTGGTTTGCATTCTGATTTGTTGCGCAAGGTTGAGCCTAAAACTGAGAAGTATACAATAGTCGTAGGTTTAGTTTAGAATTTAACCAATTACGGTTTTTTACAGAATAAAGCCCTGTTCATGGATGCAAGTTTTGCAGCAAAAACTTGCACGTGTAACTTGCACGCGCGAGTTTGGTCACAAAGCAACTTTGAAGTTCTTGCAGCGGCAAATTATTCACTGGAACGTATGCTACTGAATTTAATTTTTGTCTGTGAACGCAGTCGCAAGTCGTTCGAATTTCTTGCACCTGTAGTTTAATTGATCAATCGGAATGTTCCTTTGAAAATACTTACAGCTTCAAGTATTTCGTGCAAGTTACAGCTTCGAGTTCTCGCAGCTACAACTTGCACGGTGAGTGGGGCTTTATAAACTTTATAGAGCTAATTTCATAAGTTTGGCAGCAGTTTTCTGTAGTTCTAACGGTTTTTTCTTTCGTTGAACTGACAGTTAAATACAGAATTATTGCGGTTAAGTATCATCAGTCAATTTTTGACCGAATCAGGCGTTACGAGACTCAACCAGGGAGTTAAACTAAATATGATTTTCAGAGTCAAATTTAACCCAGTAAAAATTATTCCAGTCTGATTTCAGTCAGTTTTGATGCGCTAAATGTATTTATAATAAAAAATAGAAGAACCAAGGTTCGAGTGATAAAAACCACTGGATATGTAACTGCAGCAAACGCTATTGCAAAACAATCCGAATCATACGAATCTAAAAGCGTTTGACAAAACAATCGCTCTGTAGTTGGGCCCGTAGCCAAAGGAAGCAAGGTGGTGGCCAAGATCTCGCGAGAAACTTTTGCTAGCGCACTAGAAAAATTGCAACCTCGCTTGTAAAATCATCTGAAACCCATATATATGTTTTTTTTATGTTTTTAGCCCCCCCCCCCCCCCAGCAAACTGAGCCGACTGCGGGTCTGCCTGCATCATTATTATTTTAAACTTACCTAGAGTTGTTTGAAAGCTAACAACAAAAATAGTTACAAATAGCAACGCAAACTTCATTTGCATAAGTTGTTAAGATTAATTTGTTTTAGAAAACCAGCTAAAACAATTTAACAACGTTTGATTCATATAACATTTTGTCTTTCTAAATTTTATGCACCGAATTGATTTGACAGCTAACTCGCATGGTGCGGAAAAATTAAATTCAATCAAAAAAAGCCATGTATTTACTTAGTTATCGGGTCAAAAACACTAGTTTGATTGACATACACACACTTCTACGAACCGCGATTGCACTGCAATTAACACGAATGTGTGCAAAATTGCATGCTGAGAATAGGAATATAGAGAGACGGTTCGACGAATTCAAAGTGGTAGGGGCCGGCAGCAAAGCGAACTAAAGTCTGGCTGTTGAAATTAAATTAGCAACCGCGAACCGAATAAAACCAGGTGTCCGCCTAGAAGAAATGCAATTTGATTGGAGGAAAGGGCGTCTCGGCGTGCCCCTGGTATTTGAATTTAAGCGTTTTAATGCGTCAATTCTGACGTCATAGACATTTAGTTTAAAGCGCATAATTAATTCGTAGGTAATTTTGGTAAATTGAAGCAATTAAACATGGCGTCGGCAAACCGAAAAGTTTGACCTTGAAACAAAAGTTTTTGCTTGATGTATGTGTTATACATTTTTGACAAGCAAGACACAAAAAATGACTCCTATCAGCAGTAAAAACCAATGGCAACGTTTTCGAATGTTCTTGCAATCAAATATTGCTGTGATGCGCAAAGCGCAACTGCAATTAAATTAAACATGAACAAATAATTAATATTGTCAATAATTCTCAAAAAAATACAAACGATGACGTTAGAGCGAGAAAGTCTTCAAAAAATTTGTCGCTTATATGCATCACTCAATCGGTATAAAGCGAACAGCTAAGCACTTGCAACGTCTACCGTGTTGTTGGTGTTCGATAGCCAGGGTCGTAGCCTGAATTTCATTTCAAGTTCGTATAATTTTGTAAAAATCTGTAGTTCATTTGAGCTCTAAAGATCTTGAAGGCTATTTTAAATTGTGTCGAAAGTGTTTTTCTTGTTTCTCTCCAAAAATTTCCGAAAAGATTATGTCGTACGGTAATGCAGTCAGAAGAAGGCTATGAGTGATCAAAAATTTACAATATATTGCAGCGATATCGTGCAATACTGCAAAGCAGCAAATTACTACACTGCTGATCGAAACGAGAACTTTTTACAGCTAATCTCAAACATCACCAAAATTTACCTTCTCAGGCTAATGCATAGAACAAGGCCGGAACAGTAGTATAAGCATGTTCCTAAGCCTCAGCCTAAGCCTAAGCGTAAGATGTGCCTATTCCTAAGTTCAAGCCTAAGCCTAAGCCTAAGCCTAAGCCTAAGCCTAAGCCTAAGCCTAAGCCTAAGCCTAAGCAAAAAAGTTTCTCTAAAGCTTAAACTGACTATATTACAACCCATCCGGGAAACGATCCGTCCCTGTTGTATACATGGGCCCCCTTCTCAAATAGGTAACAGTTTTGTAAAAACATTGACTTGTAATGAAAATGTGATATTTTTAAGCCCGGATATAAAACTTTACTTGTTTACCAAAATTTTCAGAATCGATGTCCTTCGACCGTAAATATAATAATGTAATACAGTAATACTTAATGTAAGACACGGTCTGACTAGCAGACTGTCAAAAATTTGGTAGTTCACAAATTTTTGTTTTCCGAACGATGAACAGGCAAAAATATTGGACTTTGGAACAGTTTAAGCTTGAGTTATTGCACTCAAAACTTACTTACAATCCGTATTTACGCGTTAATCCACTTCTCATTTGATACAGTACTATTACACACAAAAAATTATTTCTGAATTTATTTAGAAAAGTATTCTCTGTTGCAAATCTGAAAAGTTTTTCTGATATGTAAGACAATTTTTCTTAAAGTAACTGGAAAACGTTTATTTTCAAGTTTTATTTCAAAACTTTTTTGAAAACTTTTCTGTTATAACAGATATACTTTTCAAGTGCACCTGCTAAATATATTTCTTAAATGCAAAAAAAATTTTCTTAAATATCAGAAATATTATTTTGAGTGTAGATATATTACGACATTCAATGCTTTTAGGATTAAGCTTAGACAGCCAACTACCAAGTTAAAGTAAATATTATGCTCACGGCCTATATTTAGTGATTGTATAATTTTGCTACATTACAACTGTGACACTGGTGTATCCGAATATTCAGTTTCGGCAAGAACCGAGTCTGTTGTTAGACTCTGTTTATTCAATTGCTAGAAATTCTGAAATGTTTGCGCTGAAATTATTTCAAATAGCTTTTAACTTTCAAGTATTGTAGCGTTGTAAAATAATATTTGGTTGAAAAATTGATTTACCAAAATTGAACTCTGATTTTGAGCAGTTTAGAGTGGAGCTCAATGATGACGGATTCAGAAATTTATGATGGTTTAAGACTGTTCGACATTTATAAATGAAAAAAGCTCGTGAGCGAACAGAACGCGAATCCAAACGCAATTTTAGTTCAAATACGAAACAAAATAGTCAAGTTGTCAACCCGACATCAAAACGACAACTTCCATACCGATACAGAATTGTAATTCGCTGACAGCGAGTCTTTTCGCAAATAAACTCTGTAATAAAAATTTACTGTATTTATGAGCAGGAAGATAAATGATATTAGAATGAATATTGAAAAATCTAAAAAAATGTTCGCTTCGTTGAAATATTTTTAACTACGAAATCAAGCAAACTACAAGGAACTAATAATATAATATATATCGCGAAATGGTTATTATTCGCTAACTTGTCACAAAAATACATCATAGACATCAGAATATATTTTAGCATTACGTATATATATTAACTAGTAAACTATGAGATAACATTTTACATAAAAGTATTAGAAGTTACCAGTGTCAACCCTAGAACTGTTTTGTTTACTACGTCTGACAAAATTATGAAAAAGCTTAAAATAATCATTTTATTATTGCAGTTCAACGTGGAATTTATCTACTCACTGGTATACGTTTGCTTCGCACAAGCGTATCATGAATTTCCCAAAGTGTCTGCGTGAGAGATGTACCGTGATTACCCGAATAGAAGGGGACTGATGTTTATTTGGCCTCTCCAGAGGGTGCCTCACAGTTATTCGTTACAGACTGTTATTTACTTTTAACCCGCCCTCCGCCGCACTTCGTTACTGATATATCCCGTATTGCAACTGTTCGAGAAATTAAACGTTTATTTGTCTTGTGTTAATAGCTTGAGCGATAATGCACTGTTATACTTAGGAATGTACCGTTAAAACTTAAGTATGCTTTAATAAAGTTTTGAGCTTAACTTTATTTGTTCCTGGAGTCTTTTATGGGCTACAGTTAGGGATAATTGTCATTTAACTATGGACTCTATTTGGAGTTTAGGGACTTTATTCGCTTACGGATTCTGGACTTCTATTGATTGGAACTCAAAATGGGGTCCCCTCTTATTACTCCCTCTTATTCGGGTCACAACAGTAAGTGGGTATTAAAAAATTTTTGCCAAATTCGAGTATTCCTCGTGGAGCATTTATGCTTGTATTTTTTACACACGGGTTGTATACCCCCGCAAAGTTTTGCGGCTTTGTTTTATCGACCCTATTAGTTTCAATCTGTATATTCAGAAAACATTTGTATGCCTTTAATACTTTACTATGTTGCAATTCATGAACCAGGAACGCATATACGAAGGTTCAAAATTTTAAGCGGACTGGTACATTTTGTACCAAGCAAATTTCGGTAACTGGCACAGGTGTTATTGTATAAAAGCTCAATGATCTACATTTACGTTACGTTGTCGCTTGTATTTCCAGCTATTTTATCAAAAATTATCCCAGTTGTTGCTTTAAAAATTAATATTTCAGCGAATTTCATGCGCTAAAATGTATATTGCCAATATAACAAGAGAGGAATTTTTCAAAAAAATTTCCATAGACAACGCAATTTGTAATTGAAATTGTCAACGTAAACTGGTTAAGCGTGAATTTTGTGAAATTTGTAAGTTTCGCAACTCGCTGATGATAACATTGCCACTGTTGTTGTGACGAGGGAAGTTTCCGTTTGTCTGGGGGAAACTACAAAAGGGCCGCTAGCAGTAGCGCCCACGTTGAAATTTTCTTGCCCTCGACATTATAACAATTGTTGGTAGGAATATTCTTATACTACTGTTCCGGTCCTGTTCTATACATAGGCCGTAAAACGTATATGACAATTTCAAAGTAGGAATGAGAAAATGCAGCAAGATGAGCATTTAGTGCGTTTTTTATTATAGATCAGCACCAGATATCGGGGTATAAAAATATCTGTATATTAATCTAAACCAGTATATGTCCTGGTATCCGCCGGATATGTGAAATAAAATTGAGCGAGTTTACGGAAAAATTCCATTCATAACCACAAAGGTCTAATGATGT
>JASANG010000067.1:0-100000 GCA_030248215.1 Enoplolaimus lenunculus | reverse complement strand
GTTGACTCAGCTCATTTTGATTTAATTAATCAACTCCCCCGGAGTCAATTTAACTCACAGCGAGAATCAAGTCAACTCAGAGTGAGTTAAAGTTTACTGTTATTAACTCAGAAATAACTAATATTCCGTCTGAGTTGATCAGTTAACTCATTGGAGTTTACAGTGTAAAGCGTTAACGTTAAATACGGGAAGAATGTGTACACGAAACAAAATTGTTTTATGTCAACCGTACAAACAGTACAATGCTTGGCTGTAAAATCAGCGATGCACTTCTTAGTCGTACCACAAGAATAGAATAAATTTCTGATCAGAATATCATTTTCTGCGACAATATTGAAGATTGTATAATGAGGTTTTAAATATCCATACAGCATAATTGAAGTGCCTGAATTATGGGGCCTAACCAGGCAATAGATATAACATCACGAAACCTGCATCATTGGAAAACGACCAATGGCGAAAAAGTCTCACGGACCAGCAGCCAGAGTATTCGAAGAAAGCTCAGCGATCCACTGGGAAAATATTTCGCTGTCCCATGGAAGGGTTTCGCCCTGCTTAAAACTGTTGTCAAATCGCCTACATGCCATTGGCCCTTCGTACAATTGTTTCGCCTCCCCAGCTTCATTCTAAGCTGGCTACGGGCTTGAAGTGTCATTTTGTATACTGGTTTTGAAATTTTGTTAACTGTTGACAGCTGCGAAAAATAAATTCTCACAGGTTTTCGATGCAGTCCCAATGGAAACTTAAACTAATTCGACTCAATAACCAGAAGAATGGTTTGTGAGATAAATACATTTTAGTGACTGACGTATTGTCATCTTTTATAACTGACTGTGAAACGCATGCACGAGTAGTTCTTTAAAGCTATATAAGCATTGTTTTATAGATTGTTTTACAATTGTGTACCACCATTACACGAGTTGTCTGATCTGTCATAAAGGGTACAACCCATGTATAGAACAGGGCCGGATCGTTTTCCGGAGGGGCTATAATAGAGTCAGTTTAAGCTTTAGACTAATTTTTGTGCTTTGGCTTACGCTTAGGTTAGACCTAGGCTTACGAATAGACTCATCTATACACTTTTAGGCTTTAGGCTTTTAGGCCTAGGAACACCCTTATACTACTGTTCCGGCCCTGTTCTATGCATGGACCAAGGGTACATTAGTTGCTTATTAATGCGTTTTAGTTTGATATATGTCACAAAGCAGATTAACAAAAAAATGACAATCAGACATACCTTGACTTGAAACATTAGGATTATAATTAAGTGTTAAGTGGCTGACCTCAAGGAACTCAGAGAGCACCGAGTTTCACTTTATTAGTTAATGCGTAGTCGTATGCCATATCCTGCCTAAATGAACGATGTTAATCCTAACGAGATAATAATAATAATAATAATAATAATAATAATGTAATAATAATAATAATAATAATAATAATAATAATATATAATAATAGTAATGACTTCTGTTAAACATTAGCTCTTCATGTAGAAAAGAAGTTAAGATTTTATATCGAGAAAGTAGGAATGTTTTTATCGTCTCTTCAGAAACTTCCTGAAGATCCCGCAGGGTGCAACCGGAGGTGCAGAATACCGGAGCGGGAGCCGGAGATCCACGGAACTTGCCGCAGCCGGAGGTTTCGAAAATAGGTAGTAAAAATGATGGTTAATTAGTTAATTTTAGCCAATATCCGCAATATGTTGTTAAGTGGTTTGGTTTTATGCTAATTTTCTGCGAAATTTTGGAAATTGTTTTCTGACAATTGTGACTAAAATAAATCGAAACTTGCTACACAGATAAATTTTGCAAAATTGTGCAAAATTTTACTACCGAAACTGCTGAAACGTTTGGCAAAAATTCTACTGGCGCCGGAGCCGGAGGCCGATTTTCTGCCGAAGCTGGAGCCGGATGCAGATCTCCGGTTGTACCCTGATATTCCGCTATCCGTGCTGTAAATATATATGCACCTCTGATCACAGTCGTTTTTCAAATTACAACACTCATTACAGTATAATCCTGATAAGGCTAATTCTAAAAGACGCAAAATATACTGATATTCAACCCACTCGTTTTACAGTAGTGTTTACGTAAGTACTATAAATGTGAGAGTCTAATCAGGAACGAGAGCAAACCTCTATTAATATTTAGTGTGATAAAACTGATCATGACTATTGGAAAACAAAGTTGAAATCAAAGAATTTTCCTCCATCCACGGCAAAAACTGCCCCCCCCCCGTAAAAACTGTACCCTCGGACTAGATAAAAATTGCACCTTAGTTTAATGACATTACTCGTGCAACAAACTTGTATGTTATACCCCCCACGCCAAGCTATGACTTGCATAGACGTATCGAGCCCTCTTCTGGTTTCACTTTTCTAGTCTGGTTCGAAATATCTCTGAAATGATTGTTGTACCAGTTCGATACTGGCGCACGTTCATTATGGGAGCCAGGTGGGCTTAGCAACTTAAAATCTTAGGCTCATCTTCAGAATTAGGCTTAGACCTATGTTTAGGATTGCGCCTAGGATTACGGTTAGGCTGTGTTTAAACTACGGCTTAGTGGACAGGCCCTTATAGTTAATATCAGCCGATATATATACTTAATGAAAGTTTCAGAAATGTCACGGTAAGTTTAAACAATTCATGTCGTGCTTTAGAATGTTTTACATGACTTATTCACGTAGTTGATTGACAGTATTTTACCGTAACACTGGACACACCAGTGCTGCTAAATCAAGCGAGTGAAACAAGTATTTTTCTATTGAAATTTACTTAATTATAAATGCGGTTTTTGCGCACAAGAGCAGAACAAAACCACTCAGAAGAGTCAAATTGGTTTAGCTCTTAGATTTTAAATATGCGTTTGCCTTCTGATTCTGATTGCGTTAAATATGTTTACATAAAGTTTTATACGGTGTTTTCTTGGAGGATATATTTTGAAAAAATAAACGCGTGTTTTTAATTAGGTTTAGAATTCGTGCATTTGATAGTGCTATCTTTGGCGTTTGGCGGGTAAATAAATGGTTCTGGTTCAGCATGATGCTGGTGGTATATCTGTCAGTTTCGCTTATATCTATTTTTATATGAAGTAAAACACGGTAATTCATATACCGTCAGCTGTTTTAAACCCTATTCACACGCGCAATTTCTGGCTGCGAGAACTTGCAGCTGCAACATGAACTTGCCAGTTTTGTACAAATCCCGTTCAAAAAACTTGCAGCGGCAAATAATTCATTAAAAATCATAGTTAGGAATTTAGTTCAGATGTGTGAATAACCATGCAATCTCACTGAATTTATTTCAGCCGCTTTCGCAGTGGTTGATGAAAAAATGCAAGTTCTGTGTGCAATTTGCAGCTGCAAGTTCTCGCAACAAAAACTTGCACGTGCGAAGACGGCTTTATTAAATTTGCAACAAAATTTAACTTTATAGCAAGTCCCAGATTTGGAGGACATATTATAAGTATTCGTTGCTACATTAAAGGGCGCAAGGCAATATCACACATATCTTTCCCTACACTCATATACCACAAAATTTTATTCTTCAAAAGACAGCCCAAGGGCAGAAAGCCGTTATGTGTTATATCAGCCCTAGGACTCATAACTGATTCCACCGATAGCCGATAACTGAGAAATGCGTTGTTAAAATAACGGTATAAAGCAATAATTGTTCGCCCTTGCTTGCAACGTTAAACAGCCTCACTGTTTTACAGCAACTGAAACTTAGTGGGAAAGTTTACTTCGTTTTCTGTTGGCAATTTTTACAAAGAACTTTTCGCAGTCTGACCGTCTCAGTATGTGGCGAGGTAAAGCCGCTGTTTTACGTTCCAATCAGGGGGTTTGCCGTCCCATCTGAACTCACCCAATTTCAGCGGATTCTAAACAGGATAAGGGACTGTTGCAGACCTCCAATCCTTCGCACTAAGCAGTCTCATCTCTTACATGAGTTCCAAAACACAGTTTAAAAGTATACACTTCTTTACTAATTTTAAATGTTCCAATAATGAATTGCTTAGTCTGCTTAGGGTCTCCTGTAAGTTGTTCTCTGTGGGGGAGAGGTAGAAAGTCCCCTTTTCGTACAATACAACATGATCATGAAATCGTGGCCCAATATTTTGCGCCAGGTTTTGGTTGAAATTCACTTGTTGACATCTTTAGACCTTTGTGGTGATTAATGGAATCTTTCCGTAAACTCGCTCAATTTTATTTCACATATCCGGCGGATATCAGGACATATATTGGTTTAGATTAATATACAGAACAGATATTTTTATACCACGATATCCGGTGCTAATCTATAATAAACGCAATAAACGCTAGTCTCGCTGCATTTTCTCATTCCTACTTTGAAATAGTCCTATTACTTTTTACGATAAACCTTGGTCTACACGGCTACTATAGATTGTCAACTCAATTGAAAACAAAAGACACTGAGTTAGGATTAGAAACCATTTTTGAAATGGCAAGTTTTCGATTTTAAAGGAACATTATATACATTCTCAAAAGACACCTTATACTGATTGTTTGGCTTAGCATTTGTCCTTCAAATTTAAACATCTTATTACAGAGTATAGAAAATTACTGCGAATTTAGGTCGTTTTCATGATGTAGATTGTAATATTTTACTGAGATGGAAAAGGATAATGGTCAAAATACCGGTAACGGTAAACCCGGTAAGAGTTTCAAAAATGTTTATTTTTCTGTCAATAGTTGAGATATTCAAATCTGCGCTAAGTCTTTTAAAATTAGAAAAAAGTAGCAGATATACGTCATGAATTATAAGATTTTGGATGGTTTTCGTCATTTTGATTGCTTATCGAACAAATCGCTTCAAAATAGACTTTGATTATTTCCAAAAATTTAGGTTCTTAGCAAATTGTATTCATGGTTTAACGCATGATCAACTGTTCAAAGTTTTTCGTTTCAGATGCTATGCTTTTTTTGTAAATCACATGGTTGATTTGAACTGTTGTGGCTGTATATTTTAAACTAAAATGTTATTTGCTTGAAATATAATTGTTTCGCAACTTTACAGCATGATTTCAGCACACGGTCAGTGGAAACCTTGTGCAACTTGAGTGTTTCAATTATTAACTTTACGCGCAAAGGAGCCATGCTCTGTAAATGCTAATCAGTTGATTAATCAATTCAGCTAGCGAGTTGGTTATTTCTGAATTAATATCAGTGAGCATTAATTCACTCTGAGTTGAGTTGATTCTTACTCTGAGTTGCGTTGACTCGGAGTGAGTTGATTAACTCAGAATGAATTGAATCAACTCAAAATTCTGAGTTACGATAGTCATAACTTAGACGATCGATTCAACTCATTCTGAGTTAAAATCAACTCACTAAAATTTGCAGTGTGTTCCACCTATAGTCTTGCCTGCAAGAAGACAGGGAGACTGGATGACTTTAAAATCAGGAGGCTCGGTGTAAGTCGTTATGTTTAGCCTTACGTTTAGGCTTAGGCATACCTAAATCAAATATTCAACAATGGAAACAATGATAATTTGTTTGGTAAACAGTGGATATATGTTTTTCTATTTTTTAAGAATACTTTACAATATGCATGAATATTATACCTTCACAATTTCCCAATAAAAACGGTTAAAAAAATTTCAAGACTTTCTTCTGCATCCAATTTGTGAAATAACTAAAATATATATACCGAACATGGACAGTAGTGAACCATTATTTATTGGATACCAAGAAACTTCGACATCAGCAATTCTTTCGCCGCAATCAAACTTCTCTGCAAGTTCATCTGGACAAGCTATCACAGTTGAATTTTGTAACAATGTGAGCCAGAAGTTGAGTCTGCTTAACGATCCTTACTACAAACAGCCATATTTGCGAACGATGATTTTGTTGTCTTATGCGACAGTGGCGACGTTTGGTGAGTGAAAACATTTTATAGCAAAGGCATCACAAAAGCGTGATGTTGGGCAGAGCCGTCAGCCAGATTGCTAAATTCGAAACAATAAGATTTAACGCTAAAATTGCGCTTGGCAACTATCAGGCGAGGGTTCTTAGATTATTTTACACTGTAGGTTAAACATTTACCCCCTCAAATGAAAGAGTCTCAGGAAAAACGCATCACGCGCGGTACTTTTTAGTCCAAGCAAAATTCGGTAAGTTGCACACTCTTGTCTACAATGTATATAAGGGACATTTGGCTACATGAAGCAGATTCTAACAAAATTTCAACATACGTGGTGGTAATCTATAGAACTGTTACTACTGGTACATATCTTAAACGCAAACAATAATTTATTGCTTATTCTTCAGGTTCAATTGGCAATGCGATGGTAATAATAGTGGTGCTGATCAAGCCTTCAATGCGAACGCTTCGAAATCACTTTATTGTATTGCTCGCAACCTCAGATTTTATAATGTGTGTCGTTACTGTTCCGCTAACTACGAAACTTGTCCTGCAAGCGTTTTGGGATCTTGGTAATTATTTTAAGTTTTCGTTAGCAAACATTATATAAAGTTTCCATGTAGCAGACTTAGTGGCAGTGAACCATGCGTTGCAATTATCACCAGTTGGTGCAACTGACCGGTTTTGGTAATGATAAAATTGATATTGCATTTTATAAAATATGTAAAATTTTCACTCAAAACCTTGTTTAACATGTTAGACGTTTTACGTTCACTACATAATGTTGACCCCGAGTTTAGGTAAACATATATATTATAACTATAGCCAAAGTTGTGCAATACTTGCAAAACGAACAACTGAAAATGGCAGCACCAGTTTTCTCTGTGGTCGTTGCGAATTAGTTTGTAACCCGGGTATTTGGCCGGAAAAAATGGAAAAATATTAAACGATTCTTAATTATAATTTGCAACTAAATATGATAAAAAACGGTTTTAGATGACATGTAACTGATTTTCATGCAACACATTAACAGTGACCGTGTGTATATGTTCACCAGGACACATTATATGTCCGAAAATCACGAAAATTGCAGCATATGAATCTATAATGGATTTCAGAATTGAAATTTTGCAACGAGATTCAATGTAAAATACATATACAACTTGTTCGGTTCACTCGCCAGGTTTTGTCGACAGTGGGGCCAAGGTTAGGGTGCTCAAAATTGAAAGCTTGCTTTTACCGAATGATTTAACATAAGAATACGTCTAGCTTCAACCTCGCTTTGCTCACGAGGTTGCAGCAATTGAGAGGCTTTGATGTCAGAAAAAACCCAAAAGTATCTTGAGATTTATACTTACAAAAACCAAGTGCGACTTGTTTAACTCGCTCAACTCATTAGTTTCTGAAGTTCTGATGACCTCCTCCGGTTATTCCATGCCAAAACTTAAATTTTTAAAAAAATCGAATTTTAAAGTCCCAAATTTCTCCACTGGACTCAAAATTTGTTTGTCGAAAACTTATACAAATTATATACCATTTGACGCAGGTTGTGGAGCTAAGATGAATATTGTTGTATGTTTCCCAATCAGACATCCGCCTAACGAGTCAGTGGTGATATATAATTTGTCCAACTTATCGAAAAAAATTTTTGGGTCACAGGGGGCTGGCTAACCGATCACTCAGACAAAGAATTAATTTTTTTCCGAAAAAAACAACCCCGGTTTGTACTATATTTTGTTTAAAATCGTGGCCAATGTAAAGATCAGGAGCGGAATGTTTTCTGTGGGACTAGAATAGAATAAGCTTAAGCTTTAGACTAATTTTGTGCTTGGCTTGGGCTTAGGCTTACGAATAAACTCATGATTACGCTATGTTTGCTGGAACCACACCCAGATTACTTATCGTCGGTGCTCTGGGGGTTGAAAAATTTCCAGGAGGTTGCTCACAGGTGTTTTCGATAGCTTACAAGCTAGGTTGAAAATCTTGATGAGCTTTTGCGATTACAGGAACATTTTTGTGCAAATTTGTTGCGTCAATACAAGCGATTAACATTTTTGTATCAACAATGTGCATCACCGCAATCAGCTTAGATCGATTTTTGATGATTCTGTTTCCGACCAGTCATCGTGCACAACGTGTGCTTCCTATATGTACAACAATCATAATATGGGTCGCTGCCATTCTAATGACAACACCAATCATGTTGAGTACAGGTAAAACAACCGTTGCACTGTAAATTCCAATGAGTTGATTAATGAACTCAGAAGGAAAATTGGCCATTTCTGGCTATTTTTGAGTTAACAGTGAACATTAACTTTCGCTGAGTTGATGTAAATCTGGGAGAGTTAATTAACTAAGAATTAGTTCAATCAATTCAGAATTCTGAGATCTGAAAGACATATTTCAGAGCTCAGACTTGAGTGGATTGAACTCATTCTGAGTTGAAAGAAACTCACTGAAATTTACAGTGTGTACACAAACGTTTGCGTGAAAATATATAAGAAATTTAAAAATATTTCAAAAGTTTGCCGTTAAATTTCAATAATTTTTACGTGCGCCAAAGAATTAAACTACCTATACTCTGTAAAAACTAATACTAATATGCACCATGGTACAACCATACGTCTGCCTCCGGCAGCGACACCGGCTTCGGTAGAATTTTTGCCGGAGGTTCCGGCAATGTCGATAGCAAAATTTTGCATAACTTTGCAAAATTTACCTGTTTAGCGCGTTTCGTTTTACTTTTGTGACAAATTTCAGGAAAGAATTTCCGAAATTTCGCAGAAACTAGCGTAAAAACTAAACAACTTAACATACTGCACATTTTGGCTAAAATTAACTAATAATTAACCATCATTTTTACAACCTAATTTCACCTCACCTCCGGCTCCGGCAAGTTTCGTTGACCTCCGACTGCGGCTCCGATAGTTTCCACCTCCGGTTACACCCAGTTTCTGAACCGACCTGCTCGATGTTTATAAAGTTTACTCGTTATCTCAGCATTCCAGTCATTCTTCGACATTGGTCTATCCACAAACGGTCTCTGATTAGGGACGCAGACTCCTACTGATGCAAACTCAAATTAAGGATTCCGCTACCCCTCCTATTCGGGTCACCACATTATCTGTTGGTTGAAAAGCGGTTTGCAAGGGCTTGCTTGCATAAAAACCCAGTACAAGCATGGTTACATAGTTTAGGAGTCAAATTAATTTATAAAATATGCAAATAGCAGACAATTTTGCAACGGATATTTTATTATTTGTGTAGCAAAGCGATACGTTTTACACGCACAATTAATATTTCGTATCTTTTAGACATCGAAACGCCCCTGTCCAAAGGCCGCGCTAAACATCTTAACGAATTCTGCGGAATTCAAATCTACGTTTGCACGGAGGAAGCTCATTGGTTCAAGCTTTTTGGAAATCAAGTTTACACCGTCTTTTGTTTTATTTTTCAATACTTTCTGCCTCTGCTAGGAACAGTCGCGCTGTATGTTGGTATCGCTTTCAAACTTGACCAAAGGTATAACAACATTTCATTGTTACATTTTGTCAGCTTGTAGTCGAGTAACAACCTCATTCTGAAAATGTTTGGCAGCAACCTTTATATAATCTGTATTTGGGTTCGCCGTTGTATCATCTATCTATTAAAGCTGAAACGCCTCACATACGTATTTTGGGCACCGTTCCAGCAGAAGTAACCACTGTTTTCATAAATATACAACAGATCGATCTACAAAAGAATTAGTGCGTATAATCAACTTATTGATAGTCAAATTCTGAAAGTTGCACATGGGTACAACGACGCCTGCTAGCATAGCTTGCCTATATATTAAAGCTGGATCGCCCCACATACGTATTTTGGGCAACTTTCCAGCTTTACTTTGTTTACATTAATTTCTTAACAAATACACGGGATTGTTCTTAAGAAAATTTGCAAAGAAGTTTTTGTGCTTTCGCTAAATTTTGTGCATTGCGCAAAGCTGGTAGACTAGTAATCTATTATTGCTCGAAGTATACAAAAACATGTTGTATAGACTAATATATAGCATGAAAATATTTCCGTGTTCTGAATAAGACTTGGATTATTTATGATGCGCTAGTCTCTGACAAACAACAGTTTGTAGTTCTGAACTTTGATCTACAATAATAGGCATTCAGTAAAGTATTATGTGGTAATTTTTTGAAGTTTTTATCTTCATCGTTATTACGCTACTGTTCCGTCAACAGCAACTTGAAAATTAAAAGTTATATATTTCTGTACTTTTAACCACTTTGAACTGCAATTTTTAATTTATTTGAGGCTCCGCTGGCTCCAAAATACCGCACAATACTAGTAAATTTTGAAATACCAATACAGTTTTGAACAAAACTACTTGCATACGATCTATTTATAACATAGGGTTTCACAACGAGTATTCAGAAGAAGCGCTGAAATGTCAAATCCAAACGCGGACGCCAATCAATTTTCGCAATGTCACAAATCTGTTAATCAAACAGACAGTCAGCAGCCTCTGGCGGCATCAGCCAGTCGCAGAACTTTATGTAAGCATAAAAACGTAGCCGAGTTGTAAGTTCGATTAATGCGAAGGAGATGACGCCGCCTTTTGGGCATCTTGACCCATTGGCCCAAAATTTGATCAACACTATTAAAATATTAACTCTGTTCGGAAAACATTCCTTGTCCCCCTACAAATGTTCTTGCCCCCACTACTTATAATTTCTGGTTGTGGAGCTGAAAAGTAGTTGCCCCCACTACTTATAATTTCTGGTTGTGGAGCTGAAAAGTAGTTGCCCCCACTACTTATAATTTCTGGTTGCGGAGCTGAAAAGTAGGTTGAAGTAGATTTCAGGGTATTCGAAGGCATTTGGCAAACAAGCGTAAGGATGTATTTGAAAATTATCTATCGTACACTGCAAAAAATGTTGAGTCAAATCGACTCTGTCCGAAATAGGATTTTCGGAACTACACTAACTGAGTCAAATTCCACTCCGCCAGAGTCAAATTCGACTCACTGAGCGACTTGGGTGAGTCGAATTTGAGTCTGGTGGAGTCGAATTTGACTCAGTTTATATTGTACGGAAAAGCTTTTTTCGGAAAGAGTCAATTTGACTCACCATTTTTTGCAGTGTGGCTACACACATTTGAAGGAAATTTGGCCAAAATCATAACATAGGCGAAGTAAGAAGTGTACTAAATTTTGTAAAAGCGTTCGTATTTGTTTCCTGCTGTCTGTATATAAAACTAAGCGTCGGTGATTACTTACTCACTGAAGAAGAGTACACTGCAAAAAATCGTGAGTCAAATTGACTCTCTCCGAAACAGGCTCTACGGGACTACACAAACTGAGTCAATTTCAACTTTGCCAGAGTCAAATGTGCGACTCAGTGAATCGAATTTGACTCCGCAGGATTTGAATTTTGACTCAATTTGTGTAGTCCCGTAAAGCCTATTTCTGAGGGAGTCAATTTGACTCACCATTTTTTGCAGTGTACTTATGCCATTTACCTACTTTTACGTGGTACAAATTGCACCAGCGCGCGTTGCATTTATAGGATTTACACTACCCCATTTTCAGAGGACACCTTACTTTCAGACACACACAGAAAATAGCTTTGAAGAATAGGGCTGGAACGATTCGGCAACGAATACGATTACAACTGCTGATTAAAACAAAACATTGTTGATGCTCCCCATATAAAAAAGGGAGGTCAAGCAAAAACACAAAGCGCGCTGGACACAGTCTTTTCTACACACAATGTACCCAGTTACATACTCTTGTTTGAGTAGTATCATTCATTGCTAAATCATATTAACCACTAGTGTCATATACTTTCATTAAACATTGTGTCACAAATCTAAGCTAATATAAAAACAGACAAATTCTTGCACAGAAAAGAATTAAATATCCGAAAAATACTCATTAAATCCGCTTTATAAATCGTTAAAATTTTTCAGTACTCAGATACTTCCAGTTATCCAGAGACCTGTCACAAACTTACCAAAATACTTTCAACTCATATCATCGACAACTCAGGCAACACGCGTCTATTAAGCGGCTTTGCGTTGCTGTTGTAGTTACGTTTGCTGCAACATGGCTTCCGTTCAATATTTATATGACAATAGTCGCGTTCCGGTAAGGCGTTGTAATATATAAGTTGGCAGTGTTGTAAATTCTAAGTTATACAGTCATATAATTATCGGTTCACTGCACTAAACCACTGAGTTACGCAGCCATGCAAACTTTTCGCTACAGTGGCTCTGTATACACCATAAGTTTGGTACAAGACACGTATTTAAAACACCGCGAAACCGCATGAGCTGGAGAGAAATCACTAAGGTGTATATAATCTCAAGTGAAGATAGCCCACGGGGGTCTATAAACTGAAGAGAAGTCACTAAGGTGTGAGGTGGAAAATACCGGAGCCCGAGGTCAACAAAACTTGCCGGAGCCGGAGATGAGGCGAAATTAGGTAGCAAAAAATGATGGTTAATTAGTTAATTTTAGCCAATATCTGCAATATGTTGTTAAGTTGTTTGGTTTTACGCTAATTTTCTGGGAAATTTCAAAAATTCTTTCCAGAAAACAGCAAACTGCACATTAGGAATACGCTTAATCTACTGTTACGCCCCTTAAAGTAGCATTGGCCAAACAAATGATAGCCTAGCAGACAATGGCGAAATTTTGAACATTAAACTTGTAACTGGACGTTGAAAGGGTTCGTTTGAAGTCATGACACTTAAATTTTCAGACCTGAATACTGCAAACTGCACATTAGAATACGCTTAATCTACTGTTACGCCCCTTAAAGTAGCATGGGCCAAACAAATGATAGCCTAGCAGACAATGGGCAAAATTTGAACATTAAACTTGTAACTGGACGTTGACCGGCGTTCCGTTTCGAAGTCATGACACTTAAATTTTCAGACCTGAATACTGCAAACTGCACATTAGGAATACGCTTAATCTACTGTTACGCCCCTTAAAGTAGCATTGGCCAAACAAATGATAGCCTAGCAGACAATGGCGAAATTTTGAACATTAAACTTGTAACTGGACGTTGACCGGCGTTCCGTTTCGAAGTCATGACACTTAAATTTTCAGACCTGAATACTGCAAACTGCACATTAGGAATACGCTTAATCTACTGTTACGCCCCTTAAAGTAGCATTGGCCAAACAAATGATAGCCTAGCAGACAATGGCGAAATTTTGAACATTAAACTGTAACTGACGTTGACCGGCGTTCCGTTTCGAAGTCATGACACTTAAATTTTCAGACCTGAATACTGCAAACTGCACATTAGAATACGCTAATCTACTGTTACGCCCCTAAAGTAGCATTGGCCAAACAAATGATAGCCTAGCAGACAATGGCGAAATTTTGAACATTAAACTTGTAACTGGACGTGACCGGCGTTCCGTTTCGAAGTCATGACACTAAATTTTCAGACCTGAATACTGCAAACTGCACATTAGGAATACGCTAATCTACTGTACGCCCCTTAAAGTAGCATGGCCAAACAAATGATAGCCTAGCAGACAATGGGAAAATTTAAAATTAAAATGTAAGGGGTTGACGGCGTCCGCAGCAGACACAAACAGACCAAACTGCAACCACAAGAAACGCAACCGTACCCCCTAAAGAGCATTGGCCAAACAAATGATAGCCTAGCAGACAATGGCGAAATTTTGACCACCAAACTTGTACCGGACGTTACCGGGTGTTTAAGTTGACAAATCTTCAGACCGGAGTACGGCAAGCTGGATGGAATACTGATTTCTTTTACCGCCGCCGGAGGCGGACCTCCGGTTGTACCCTGTCTAAGAGACAATTTGAAAATTCTGAACATTAAACTTGTAACTAAACGTTTCGCGGAGTTCCGTTTCTAAGTCCTTACGTTGATTTATTGGCCCATGTATAGAATAGGGCCAGAACAGTAGTATAAGCATATTCCTAAGCCTAAGCCTAAGCCTAAGCGTATGGATGAGCCAATTCCTAAGCCTAAGCCTAAGCCTAAGCGTATGGATAAGCCTATTCATAAGCCTAAGCCTAACCAAAAAACTTAGTCTAAAGCTTAAACTGACTCTATGATAGCCCCTCCGAAAAACAATGCGGCCCTGTTCTATACATGGGCCGATTTATTTTCAGGCCTGAACACTACAAACTGCACATTTTTGCGTTTACACACTGCACCGGTATGCTTTCCGCTTGCGCAAACCCGGTACTGTATGGTTTGCTTAACAGAAACATTCAGCACGAATATAAAATACTCGCGCGAAAAGTAAAATCTATGCTATTTGGTAGCAAATCAGCAATAAGCCATGAACAACGTCGCTGCGAAAACGATGTGGAAGTACAAACTCTTCGAAATATTGACCAAATACCATAATATGCTGCAGGCAATGGAAATATGCAATAGCATGACTGTGATTTTCATTATAAATTAGCAGGTTCTTTTTCAAAAAGTTACAAAAAGATACAGATTAAACTTTATTTCGCAGTAAATATTTAATGAAAGCAACAAAAACACACTGTGTTCCTATTCTTGAAATAATTCACAAAGCTTAGGGCTGGTGATAAGGTAACAGAATCTCACATCACCAATCAGCTTAACTTTAACCGAAAAACTCCGGAAGCAGGGTGTAACGGATGTTCGTTTCCGGTAAAAATCGGTGTCCGTTTTCGTTTCCGTTATAGGAATACCGGAAATTCAATTATTTTTAAGCGTATAAGTCATAATCACGTATTTATTGCAAAATTATTCGTTACACAAGTACATGTTGTAGTGGTTTGATGTGAGATAAAGATTAAAAAACCGTCAAAAATCTAAAAACTTTCGCGGCATTCGCTATTTCTTCTTTAAAATTTTAAGAAACCTGATGAATATTTGGGCCAATGTTAATACTTTAAGGGGCGTAACAAGCGTATTCCTAAGCCTAAGCGTTGCAAAAGCGTATTCCTAAGCCTAAGCCTACGCAAAAAATGTAATCTAGAATCTAAATGTATTCATTACGGACCCACCAGAAACCTGGACGCCCCTTAAAGTAACATGGGCCAACATTTGTAAGCCTCGATTGTTTTAGCAGACAGGAAAACATCTTTGAAACTTTTATAACTTCAAAATCTGATTTCCGTTTCCGTTAGTTAATAGATCACTACATATAGCCGTTTATTTTTAATAGTATCCGTTTAAGCCCTGCCTGGAAGGGAAAATCAATTTTTACTAATCAACAGACAACCGAAGGTTTGCCTCTGGCTTCGGGAGAAAATCGAACTGCGGCTACGGCAGAAGTTCTGCCGGTAGTTCCAGAAATTTCGGTAGTGAAGTTTGCATCGTGTTATATACTGAATTTGTTATATGAGTTTCGTTTTAAATTTTGGTACAATTTTGCGCAAAAAATTGCCGAAATTTCGTAAACAATAAACATAAACCAAAAGATTTAACGCCTTACAAATATTTCCAATTAAACATAAGCATAACTACCTTCGCTTCACTTCCTGACCTTCGGTTTCATGATTGTTCAGCTCCGGTTGCAACATGCTAATAACTGTGTTACCACAGCGCCCATTCCTCAGCCTAGCCTTAAGCAAAGGATGACCATATTCCTAAGCCTAAGCCTAAAGCCAAGCAAAAAAGTTAGTCCAAAGCTTAAGCGTACTCTTTTCTAGACACAGAAAAACGTTCAGCCCTAATCTTTACAAGCGCCTACATTTAAAAATGGACGAGTAAACAGGAATCCGCTTAAAACCCAGCACGATTTGCAATTGCAACGCATTCAATTGAATCCAAAATTGAATAAACGTAACTTATTCTACGATTAACAATATTAACGTTATTTCACCAGCAATTGAGTTCACCTCGACAGAAACGGGTTTGAAATGTTTGTCTCAGACGGAACTTAAAAGCCTTCTTTCGGCAGATTGAACGAATAAATTTTTTTATCCTTCATCTGATTTTTCTACTTACCTTTTGCCAGATTACAGGTGCTATCTCTACTGAACAACGTAGGTATATAAAAGTCACGCGCAGACATATTTATTTATTGTAAATAATATAAAAATAAGAGAAATCAAAGTAAAACACACTCAAATGCCGTTATTTTATTATAACTATAGAAAGTTAGGGGCACGTGGGGGGAATTTTTTAATGAGGCCCCATGAGACGGGTTGAAAAAAGCATCGAAGCTTTTAAGATTGATCAACATTATGTGTAGGAAATAAATTTGATGTTTTTATATATGTTCAGATAACCCTGCATCTAGTGAGTGATACCTAGTCAAGAACTTGTATCAAAAATTTAAAAACTAACAACTTTTACATAATATAAAATGAAATTTTGACAAAGTATTGAAAACAAAAATTGTCCAGCGACATCAAGTCGTCCAGTCCAATTTTTAAGGTAGAAACGTTCCTGGCTATCATGAAACCTCGTATAAGGGTGAGATACGCGTCAAAAATTATTAATAACTACACGCCAGCGACAATCTCTACCTGGAAACATTTCAAAATTACGACACTGATTTTCGTTGCAACATACACAGAAAACAACATGTGCAGCATATCGCTGATTCACTTTACCCACAAACAGATAGTATTCAATAGTTGAGCCCATGTATAGAACAGGGCCAGGAACAATTTTATAAGCATATTCGTAAGCCGAAGCCTTAGCCTAAGCGTATTTATGAGCCTATGCCTAAGCCTAAGCAAAAAATTAGTCTAAAGCTTAAACTGACTCTATTATAGCTCCTCCGGAAAACGATCCGGCCCTGTTCTATACAAGGGCCAATAGTTGTAACAATAACTCACAAATTCTACTTCTCTGTTCGCCAAACCTTGAGTCCGCTAGAACTAGAGTTCTTTAAACACAACATACTCAATCGCAAAGGCGTAGCTGGAGGGATTTTCATTCGTATTTGTCCAGACATTTTTTAGATTTTTCAAATTGGTAACACAAGAAACGCCCTTCGAAATGTTTAATAGCACGTAGCACTTTTACCGAAATTCGGACTACGCCTCTGCTCAATCGTATATTTTTTGATTTGCGATTGGCGCAAAATGATCTTCAAACGTCCAATGTTTATGCAGCAAATTGCCTACGTTACCACGTCGCTGTGTTCGCCGCGGATTTGGATACAAGTCTTTCGGTTTGTTTGGCATTCGAGTTGCTTCTGCTTCCGCCGCAAAAGTTGCTTGCATTTGTTCTAAATCAAACCGTTTTCGCCACTCTTCGTTTTCTTTCTGCAAAAAGAAAGTTTCGTTACAGGTGTGTTATGTATTGTTTTGTTGAACCAAAAACAAGGTGCCTAGTAAATTTAAAAGAATACTTAATAGTTGCGATGGTTGCATATTTTGTTCGATTCAGCATGGAAAGCATTACAAGTTCAATTGAAAACAGCCAGGCAGTATTGATTGTTACAACTTTGACAACCAATGTATAGAACAGGGCCGGAACAGTAGTATAAGCCTATCCCTAAGCCTGAGCCTAAGCGTAAGGATGAGCCTATTCCTAAGCCTAAGTCTAAAGCCTAAAGCCTAAGCAAAAAAGTTAGTCTAAAGCTTAAACTGACTCTATTACAAACCCCGCAGGAAAACGATCTGGCCTTGTTCTATACATTGGCCACTTTGACCGCCTCGTCTGTGTTAACAACTAGCAAAAATGTGAGAATAATTATTCGTAAAATGTTAAATAACTTCAAGACTGCTGTTCGAATGAACATCATTATTCTAGACTATCAAGCTTTGGATCAAACCGGCGCACTGATTTAACTCACTGCGCTAAATTAAGCAAACATGTTGCCTTATATAACCAGTGGCGTATCCAGGATCTCACAATGGGGGGGCCAAAATTTCATAGGTAGTAAACTTATTTTTGACCCACACACCGACCACGACCTATTGCCATAAAATTGACTTCTTTACATTCGTTCAATTGAGATTAATCACAAATAAAACTAACGCATCAGCTACTTTCGGAACAGGGTAGAATAGCATTTGACACTGTATGTAATTTTTGATGTGATGCTGTTGGGGGGGGGGGTGGGGCACGGCCGGGGTGGCCCCCCATGGATCCGCCAGTTTATATAACACTTGTCCTTTAACAGTGTTTAGCTCTAACTCACCTCTGACAAATAAGGGGTTGAAAGGCAACGCATGTTTTCAAATTCAGTTTCCAAAGATTTCCTCAAATTTTGTGCTGCGCGGCGAGTTACTGGCCTTGGATGATCTTCATTGCGTTTACTGAAACAATTACAAAAATGAAATGCATTTAATGCCAGTGAGTACATAATTATGTAGATACAAGATTTCTGACAGTGCATCACTACAATTAATAAGAGCACGCTAATAGTCTAGGTCGGTTTTGCCATCAAGGCTTTGTTTGAAACGCAGTATTATGTCGTAGCCCAACCCGAAATTCCCACCAATTTTGACCAGGACCCTGTTATTTCGAAATTTTTGCCGAATAACGGTTTGGACTACGACATAAATACTAATAAACTACTAGTTTTTGCGGAAGCATGCAGCAGCAAAACAGTATTTACTTTACCTGCTTGGTTCACATTTACACTCGAACAATTGTTACAAATGCCATTAATACTATTGCCGAAGTCTATACTCGAGGTGCTGGGTAATAACGATAACCAATCATAGTGGGACTAAATGCATTGAGCGAATCTCGAACACACGTAAGCAATTAAGCTAATATGCAAATTAGTTATTAGCTAACTAGTCATTTATCGGTTTTGGAAGTTTGTAAACAATTTATCAGATTCCTCGCACCCAAAAACCCTTGAGTACCATAATAATTTGTGAAATAATTGAAAAAGTCATTATTTAGGTTTATCAATTAAGCAAATATGTAAATTAGCTATTAGCTATTAACTAACTATCCGATTATCAGTTCTGAAGGTTTGTAGACAATTTATTCAGATTCCTCGCAAACAAAACCCTTACTGCTGATATTAGAAAGCTTGTAACCATAATAATTAGTGAAATATCGTAAACACGCCTAATTTAGGCTTATCAATTACGCTTATATGTAAATTATCTATTGGCTAACTAATTAATTATCGATTTTAGAGGTTTGTAAACAATCTATTCAAATTCCTCGCATCTAAAAACTATTTAATGCTGAAATTATAGTTTTAACCCTAATAATTTGTGAAATATTGTAAAAAAAGTCCTAATTTAGGCTTATAAACTGTGTTAAATGCAAATTATCTATTAGCTAACTACCGAATTATCGGTTTTGGAGGTTTGTAAACAGTATATGCAAATTCCTCGCTCGCAAAAATCTTCACTAACCTTAATAATTGTTGAAATAATTTAAAAAGTCCTAATTTTATCTGTCAATTAAGTTAATAGACAAATTAGCAATTAACTAACTATTCAATTATCGGTTTTGGAGGTTTGTAAACAATTTATTCAGATTCCTCGCACCCAGAAAAATTTAGTGCTGGAATTAGATTGCTTTTAACCCTAATAGAAAAATAATGTAGAAACTCGTAATTTATGCTTAACTAATTATGCAAATTAGCCTGTAGCTAATGAACGGCTTAAAATTTTACAACCCCACTTCGAGATTAACACCCCAGGATAATTGGCTTTCAAACAAAAAGTTTATCGAAATCGGTTCAGCGGATCTTGAGCATCTTGTCGGACGGACGGACATCCACCTTTCGACCCCAGAGTGCAAAATATGCAACGCTTTGCGAAACTCCGAGGTTCGCTCGGAGTTTCGCTTCGCTCAATGAGTAAAATGTCTGTAATAATTAAAACATTACGACTCTCAATTTAAAACAAGGTCCGATTCTAGTACAATTTATGCGGCAGCACAAAATGGTTATTCTTACCCTCTTTGATAGCTTATGGGCGGTTTCCGTTCGCCAGGTTGCCAAGCCTTGAGTCTTCGTACACGACTTTGAACGAACAGACGCAGTGACAAACGCATTGAATGCAAACACTATATCAAAGCGGAATCGTTTATCAAATTTATCAATGTTTGAGCTAAGTAACCTGGAAATCGCCTTTGTGGCCAATGTTACGGTATGGCCGTCCCATTGTTCTGGGACAGCAATGTACTAGATGTACGGCACATGTGTAGAACAGTGCCGAAACAGTAGTATAAGCATATTGTAAGCCTACGCAAAAAAGTTAGTCTCAAGCTTAAACTGACTCTATTACAGCCCCGCCGGAAAACGATCCGGCCCTGTTCTATACATTGGCCAGAAGTACAAATCGGAAACAGTCAGGACAATTGGAACGTAGAAACAGGCGGGACAGTGTGGACAGATATACATATATTAAGGTGTAAAAGTGAATATACGTTTTCGTTAAAAAGCAATGTTCATTTACGGTTTTGTTATAGAAATATCAGTAATTCCGTTTTTTATGCTAAAAATTCATTAAATTACAAATATGTATATACTGTATCTTGGAATTTTTCGTTGTAGATATATATGCTGCAAATGTTCGATACAAAATAAAAATACAAAATTTATCCAAAATTTTAAAAAATCTCGGTGCATCCGCTTTTTTCTTAATCGCGACTACACTTATAAGTCAAAGGACCGCACAAAGCGCACTCCTGGTCTATTGCAATCCACGGACAATGGGACGGCTTAATCGTAACATGGTCTGTTTGCTAACTTTAACGTCATCTTTCGGTGCCACAATAAGGTTGCAACAAACCTTGGAATTCTGTTTTAGATTTGGCAAAAATTCGACGTTATTTTTATCTACAAATTTATCGTTTGCCGGCCCCAGAAAACGTCAAATCTTTCCACTGCAGGCTGTTTAATAAAGACGAAGTGTTTGCAATATTTCGTTTTCATATTTGCGTTTAACCGGTTTTCAAAACATGCATATTAACCGCTCATTCTTGATTTTATGATAAAGGTTTTGGCCCATATATAGAACAGGGTCGAATCGTTTTCCGGAGGGGTTATAATACCCAGTTTATGCTTTTAGGCTAATTTTTTTGCTTAGGCTAAGGCTTAGGACCAGTCTCATCCATACGCTTAGGCTTAGGACCAGGCTCATCCATACGGTTAGGCTTAGGCTTAAGCTTATACTACTGTTCCGGCTGTGTTCTATACACGGACCATGGTTTTTCATACAGCACAATATCACGACAAAATTAATTTTAATGCCTAAAACGATCTAATGAAAATTAGTTAAATGCGATGTGTGTACAACACAGCTTCACTCACCACGACTAAACATAGTTATTTCAATTAGTTACGAAGCTGCTTTAGAACACGTGTCTTGGGAACCTGGCTTATTCTTTGTTGAAGTAATCTCAGTATGCGAGCAGTTCGCACACTTATGCATTGCCGTTGAAATTAGTTTAGTACATTTTTCCACCAATTTATTCTATATGAATTTGAATTAGCTGCTGCAAACTAGAGCCGCATATACCGAAACCTACACACCAATCGAGTAGAAATTTTTCATTCAAACTGAATTCAGAAAGATTTAATAAATTACACATTTCATATCAATTAATTAATAACAAAATTTTAATAAGAAGCTACATTCATTTTAATAGGCATCTTAATTACGCTAAAAGTGACATCACACAATCTAAGCTACTTCATGCTCGAGGTAATCAAATTTTAATATTTAATGATTTGAAATTTGTTCCAGGGTTTTGTATCAACCCTTTTATATTTCTGTATTGAAATATGTTTGCATACGCAGTTGTCTTGCCTCAAAAAACGAAGTTTCAAAAACCACGCATATATATAAATACAATATTTTGAAAATCAACTAGCTTGTAGTGTTTTGATGAGTGATATCAGTATTATACTTTCAAATTTCAATATGAGTACTCAGAACTAAAATACGCTGAACACAATGATAATGATTTTTAAATTAGCTTTAACATTATAACAGTCGTTTTCAGGCTATGCGCTTCATTGGAAGCTAAACAAGATAAAACAAAAGATATCCGAAATAGAGAATTTAACTTCTTATTTCCAGATAAATATCACATAGGAATTACCGAATAATGAAAATTAGGAATTATCGAATAATGAAAAATATCCGATGTCTATCGCTAATGTCCACAGGTAAATAAAACGTTTCTGAATCAAACTACTGCACATCACAAATCAAATAATTGATTGAAAAAATAAATAAACAATAAAGCAGGCAACTTTCATGACTATAAGAAAGACCAGTCCTCATCACCGTGCCCTAATCACACAATTTATAGTTGAAATAATAATAGGCAATGTTCTTTGGCTATAAACCGTAAGTCAAAACTACAAGTTATCCATTCTACAAATAACAACATGGATATGGTTGGATGAACTTATACTATTTCCACCATGAACACCAGTGATCAAAAAACAACCTTCAGTCTTTAGAAATTACAGATTTATCACATCTCTTAACATCGATACATCGGACAATCTAAAACCGATTTACTCAACAATAAACAGTAGTAAACGTATCTGTAGCTTGTCTTAAAACAGTACTACTAAGTAACTGCACTACTCTGGTGCATTACTCAATATACACAACAATGAAAAACAACATAACAAATATTACGAAAAATAGGAATGGAAGCATCATTTGTACACTTTGGATTGTAGCTGTAATATTTACCCAGTCACCAGCGCAGGTATCTTCAAATCGATTGTGCAGCTATACACACGAGCTTACAGAATAGTCATATCATATAGCACACCGACATACTGAACTTCATGTGTTATTTAACAAACTCCCATTCATAATTTAAAAAAGAGAGCACCATTTACTTCATCGAATCTCTAAAACCAAGAGTGCATGATACAAGAGTATGCTCCTCTCGGTGTTTCACATAGTACAAAATGTACCCCCTGTTTTGAGAGCGAGTACAACGAACCTGTTTGAACCGTGCATGACACTGTATGTATTCCGCATCAAAAATGCTCCGCTTATAGATTAATTTAGGGTTATTGCATATGACAAATACCCGCACTCAATACGGGGATCAGTCAAAAACACAACGCCCGGTGGTACATTTTGTACCATGCGGGACCTGCAGAGTTGCACACTCTTGGTAAAAAGAAGATAAAAATATTATCACTCAAACAACACTGGAAATATTTTGCACATTACTGGAATAGGAATAAATATAGCACCAAACAGGCAACAGATGGGACAAAAAGCAGATACGCACAAATCTATATAAAAAACGTCGTGATAATCACTGCATCAACCTAATTCGTATACACAATGCAATAATTTCAATTAGTCGATCGTGTATTGAACCATTTGAAATTTTGCAAGCAAACATTGTTCATGTTTGATTTATTTGTTCACAGCAGCCACAGTCGTTTAAAAATTAAACAAAAAAATTGCACTCAGTCATTAGTTTTTTCACACAAGCTGAAAACTAATCCTAATCCTGACCACAAGTCTATGCCCAGCTTTAGATGTGTAGCAGAGAGTAAACAGAATAGTAAAATAACGTAAACGGATAGTGATTAAACAAACCGAAACTTAGAACGGCTATTGAAGGCATAAAAATAGCGGAGTTTCCGGTATTTGTATAAAGCAAACGGAAAAGGTATCGATATTTAGCTGAAACAGAAACAGATATCAGGTTAAAAACTGTTGTGTAGTATGCAGAAATATTAGGAGGAACTAAACATTTTACGTACCAACAAACATCAAAGCCTACTAAAACTGCATATTATGACCAATTAGCACAAAAACATGGCACAATATAAATAAAAAACACAAAACGAAAAATGAGATCAAAATATAGACAATAGTATAAAATAAAGCTTTTTTAAAAATAATTTACTCAGATCTGGCCAATATAGTTCAATATTTGCAAAGACTTTTCTCCAAAGGAATACAAAACTATGCGGTTAATAATTAGGGTTTTTACATATGAAAATGCTGCGCCTGAACTTCCTGTTAGACATTTTAGCTAAAACGTCTTGATTAAGCTGTTCATACAACACATATTTTTCAATTTTCGCCGAACTGAAAGAAGCAAATTCATATCACAAGGATTACAAACTGAATATAATCATAATTTATGCATTGTAAGATTTTTACTATTAATTATTTCGAGATGGCTCACCTGGTTAACTAAACTTACGATTTATTATAATTCATAACGAGTTCAAAGGGCGAAACACAAACCTGAAACAAATCACGTACAACCCCATACATTGTCATTTTATTTCCAGTCAAATGATGGAGCGATGCTTAAATTTTCTATATAAACACCAAACACCGTCAATTTCGCAACATGACGGCAAAAGCTAGCGGCACCAAAAAGACTAAAATATAGCGACCGTTCTGCTTTGGCATCCAGGCCATATTGCAGCCATCGGAATCGATGCAAACAGATTCAAAGACTCGGATGCTTTTTGAACCTGGAACAAAACAAACCAAAGCTTAGTAGAAACGTATTCACGTAAATTCTCACAACCACTAAATAAGCAGTTTTCAGTTTGTGTCAAAAAAACTTATGTAATATTATTTAGTAGCCGGAGCGTCCCGAACGTCCAAGCAGTCAGATTGTGAAACTTTTTGCAGAATATGAGATTCTATTGACCTCCAGTGATCATACTACACCCAAATTTGATTTTTAATGAAATCGTGAAGTCAGCCGTCGATTTTCGTGTCAAACAAAAAAGAGACATAACTTCAACGACAATATTTCGCAAGCGGGGATAGAGATACTTAATCGACAGCCATTTATATATTTAATTCCTTAACCCACCTGGAAAGCTATATTCGAAAACCGCGGAAAAATCCCTTGCCAAAAGCCGTTGTTTCAATGTAAATGTATGAAACAGGTGCTGTAAGGATATTAAGTGTGCTTTGATACGATGAGCCTGCTTTACATGCCTGCCATCATTTGCGTAACCCAGACTGAAAATTAATGATGGTCTTAACAACAACGTTCCTTACCTACACGCTTTTCATCTGCCATTTTTCCTCCGTGGTATGCACACTGCCTGACTATTCGAACTCCATCAGTTACTATAAATTAAGCTATTTAATAGCTCAAAATACCAATAATCGAAAGTTACAGATAAAATATTCACAAGACAGAAACACAAGCCGGACAAAAGTTATAACCTTAAACAAACTAATGGATGATAAACAAAACACACATTTCAGAGTTTTTTAAAAGTTTAGGAAATGCACACTACAGTGACATATATGCTTGACCTACGTGATTGCCTTGTTTAAAATTGCCAAACTTAAATTCAGTTACAAAAGACAAATCAATGGCACTAACATTCATGCAATGCCTTTCTACAGCCAGCAGGCTTGGAGTACTTCTCTTTTTCAATGTCAGTAAAATGTTCCGGAATCACACAATCCTGAAAAATGCAGATTGATTGTCTATAGACCTATTCATGTACGTACAAGTTATGCAGACATGCAGCGTAAGGGTTCAAAGTCTGTTCATGTCTTTGCATTCAGCAATGCAGGAACCGGAAATTTTACGGGTTTGTGACAAATTATTCATAATCATTTAAATATTAAATTCTATCTTTGCAAAAATGATTATATCGAAATACTTGTTTTTACAATTAGTTAAATTTTGTTCATAAACTGTTAGATTAAAAATCTGATGCGGTTTCACAAAACTTGACGATGAAATAGCAGAACATTCACTTTAGCCATTTTTGACTAGTTTTGTAAGTCTGGGAGTAATTCGGTTGACAATTTATTTCGAATACCGATTCCTATTCCAGAAAAAGACTCAATTCCTGTTTGCCGAAACCGGATACTGAACTATCCGGCTCCGCCTCCGGCATTTTTTTCGTGTCCGGATGAACCCTGACATAGCACATACCTGTGGTTTATTTTTGGCAGTGTCGAAAGGATCTTTGCAATTCTCATCTCGAAAGCTGTTGCACTGATAACACTTTGTAATATTCGCAGCAACCTCGAGTTCATCATCTTCAACCCTTCCTATAAGGTAGAATTGCACCATATTACAATATATAAAAACAACATAAAATACCACCGGTTATAAAAACTATAACTGGCTGGATGCCATTGCTTGTTTTGAACAATGCACTGCTTTACAGTGTATATAAACATTCAAATTAAAAACCCTAGGATTCAAGCTAAATATTCATCGGATTAAAGTGGAAGCAATATACCTTTAATTGAAATCAGAGTCTAACTACGAAAAACCTCACTTAATACGTTTTTCAGCTTTTAATGATCTTATGTTTTCTGGCCTTGCCTACGGCACCGTTTGTCCCCGGCACCCTCTTACTTCGGCCACATTACCGATCATGGCGCCTGAACACCTCTAGTACGGAACAGATATATACATATATAGCAATCGAAAGTTTGAGGAAAAATATGGATTTTTAAAAAGTGGTGAAAATTAAGGCTCACGGTTTTTTTAGAAAATTTTGAAAAATCGGTGCTTAACAATGCTCAAACTAGAAATTCCAAATAGATACACAGAAAATTTGTTTAATTTTTCACCCAACGGCTGTTACCACTTTGAAAATTCGAAGAGATCAGTACTTTTTTGAAATTAGTCAAATTCCGTATATGATGAAATCATCAACTCGAGTACAACACGCCATGCTAATATGTATGTATGCACTCAAACATCGCGTTCCTAATTCTATCCCTCGTGCAGAGCGAACAAGCGCCTTAAACAATAGAGCAGTTCATCCTTTACCCAAACACAATGCAACAAGAGTAGTTTTGAGCACTAATAACAATAAAAGTGTCCACATTATGTTCTATTGCTGTTCCAAAACGTAATTTACGAGTTATCAATAAATAGTTTCGTATTTGAATTTCTAAAGCAAGAAAATTGCAAATTAACATGCGTCGAAGTAATATGGTAAATTCTGAAACACGACTAATGTTGCATAATTAGCGGCACTAGTCATACAAGTGCTGAGGACCAGATACTAACTCTCACGCATATACCGTGAGAAAAATTTGGGGTGTTGTCTGTGTCAGTGTAGGTAAAAACTGGGCCTTCAAAGTCCGACCGTTTAGGAAAACACCTGGAAAAGCAGGCATATAGGGACCGCTCGAACAAACTAGCGGTCATAGGATTCCGAGGCAAGCGCTCTACCATTGCAACACGTAGCCCGCCTTTTCAACTGCTTTTACAGTCGACTATATTTGTCGGCGCAAATGCTGCTGCCTTTCCTACAACACAATGTGCATTGCACATATTGCATATGCAACAGGACACAGATGTCTCGCTTGGTTATATGCCCAAATTTTCGACAAGGTCCATTGACCGTCCATCCTATTTTCGACTGGATCCCGCGTGCGAAGCGTGGCAAATTTTTATTGAGTTCACGGCGTAGCCCAATAGCGAAACGAAGCAACAATTTTACCTAATTTTTGAGTTTTATGATCCTCACTTTCGACAATGCTCTCAGATGCTGTTGCAGAGACATACATGACTTTGAGCCTTTCAACGTATAATATAGTTTAGGCAGTTTCGTAACATAATTTAGGTTGACAGTTTTAACAGTAGTATACGATAATGTGCAAAACAAAATCGGTATTCCGGTTGCACACTGGTTACAGTTGGTTTCGAAGTACCGACCTACGGATAGTAACCAAATGTTGAACCATTGCCCCACGTAGCCAGCCGTTCCAACTAACTACTTTGCTGCGGCTAGCATACACACAGTGCACTGCACTATATTACATGTGCACATACGTAAGGGACCATACGAGTTTCCGATCCCATGACCGACAGACTCTCAGTCCAGCGCGCTATCACGGAGCCACACAGCCTCACAATCGGCTGGTGAGTTTCAGGTTTTTATGACTTATAAGAACCTTAAAATTATACACATGCACCTTGGTTCTTCCATATTTTTACTTGCTGATGCATATGAGGGTACTGCGTATATATGCATGAGTTTTAAACAATGTGCAGCATCAGCAAGAAATTTATTTTGCCCCAATGCATCCGCATGTCACATCACCCGGTTTTTCTATAACGTCGTCCCAGGAACACCAACTGAAGTATTTTTGATCTAGCAGGGCAGTTTGCCATTGCGGTCTCATCGTGGTCACGATGTGATTAGATGAATAGGCTAGGATACGATGCTTTTTATTCTGAGTTCTGGCAGCTGAAATTGAGGGGCGCTGTTACGAGTTTCGATCCCATGACCGACAGATTCTCAGTTCAGCGCGCTACCACAGAGCCAAACCGCCTTACTATCAGCTTGCAAGTTTGCAGGTTTTTATGTCTTATGACAACCTCAGCATTATGTATATACATCTTTTTTCTTCCGTTTTTACTGCTGATGCATATAAAGGCACTACGCACATAGGTATGCATCGGAGTTTTAACCGATGTGCAGCATCAGCACAAGGTCTTTTTTTCCTCAATGCATCCGCAAGTCCCATTTACTAGTGTACTACGCTGTGTGTGTAAGGTATTCAGATATTCACTCGTGCAAAACCAGATAATCTCTGTCAGTCTAGGTAGGAACCGGGACATCAGACCTTTTACTAAGCAGTTGGAAAAGCGGGCTAGAGCGGGGATCGAATTCTCAGCCTACGGATCCATAAACGAATACTCTACCACTGCGCCACGTAGCCCGCCTCTAAAACTGCATTTTTTGTCGACTATATGTGTGTCGACCATATGCAGCCAGCCAGCATATATACAGTGCACTGCACTATATTTAACGGACAAGCATGTCTCACATGCTTACATGCCCTTTTCAACAAGGTCGTCCCTTGACCGTCCATCCTATTTTCGACTGGATACCGTGCTCATAGCGCGGCAATTTGCCATTGCGCTCACGGCGTAGCCCTGATGTCAGTCTAGGTAGGAACCGGGACATCAGACCTTTTACTAAGCAGCTGGAAAAGGGGCTAGAGCGGGGATCGAATTCTCAGCCTACGGATCCATAAGCGAACACTCTACCACTGCGCCACGTAGCCCGCCTCTCCAACTGCATTTTTCGTTGACTATATGTGTGTCGACCGTATGCAGCCAGCTAGCATACATACAGTGCACTGCACTATGTTTTTTTTTTTTTTTTTTTTTTTTTTTTTTTTTATTTTTTTTTTTTTTTTTGTTTTTTTTTTTTTTAAAATTTTATATTTTTTTTATTTTTTTTTTTTTTTTTTTTTTTTTTTTTTTTTTTTTTTTTTTTTTTTTTTTTTTTTTTTTTTTTTTTTTTTTATTTTTTATTTTTTTTTTATTTAATTATGTTTTTTTTTTGTTTTTTTTTTTTTTTTTTGGGTTTTTTTTTTTGGTTTGTTTTTTATTTAACGGAAAAGCATCTCACATGCTTACACTCTCAACTGCTTCTATCTACCAATATATCTTATATTTACAACCGGCAGAGATCGACAGTGGTTGAATCACGAAAAGTACGTATGACGAAACAAGCAATCTCGATACTGCAATTTAAAACATTATATATTTGAAAGTTATTAACTTCCTTCACAGATACCGTCTAATTAGTACTAGCTGTGTTATTTACCGTATGAATTTAACTTGCATGCATCGTTGTGAAATGTAAAAGATCCTATTCTGCGCATAGTTAGGCGGGCGTGGAAATTAGAAGTTTTTAAAAGGCACATTTTTGACACAGTCGTCTCAACAACTATAATTAGTCATTTATATCCCGAAACATAACGACAATTTTCGGTGGAAGGTCATATGTTGGCCGAGTCCCCGCTCAGCTTTGTAACCAAGCGTCAGAGTTAATACAACGAGATTAAAACAAAGGATAGGTCAGGTTTTTCAAATTGCATCGTGGCAGTGGCCGATGCCCGATGCTGGGAAAGAATCACCGATGAGTTTAAGTCGGCTATGTCAAACGCTTTTTGCACCTCAAGCATGGCCTTTAAAACACTTTCCAAGCTGAGAAATGCTAAAAGTAAGTCGCTTGTAAGTAAGGCCCATGTATAGAACAGGACCGGAACAGTAGTATAAGCATATTCCTAGGCCTATAAGCCTAAGATATGCCTATGTCTAAGCGTATGGATGAACCTATTCCCAATATTAAGCCTAAACCTAAGCCTAAGCCTAAGCAACAAATAGTCTAAAGCTTAAACTGACTCTATTATAGCCCCTCCGGAAAACGATCCGGCCCTGTTCTATTGTGTAAACGTTTTTGTGGGTCATACACGTTATACTCTCTAACTTTACGGTAAACAACTGTCCACACTTGGCTGAAATGGTGGTACAAAGCTATATAGAGCGAGCATGCTAAGATAGTGTATTTTTGCGGCAGTCCCTTCGGGGGAAGTAGGGACAATGTGGTCACTGTTTGGTTCGACCAGTGTCTGACAATGCGAGTCCCTTCGGACAGGCTCAGCACATCGCTACGAATCCACACAATTCATTACCCGACAACTTGTCACCCTAACATCTCGTCGACCCCGACAACTTGTCACCCTAACATCTCGTCGACCCCGACAGCTTGACGCATTAACAACTCGTCGGGTCGACAAGTTGTACCTATTGGCAGGCAACAAGTTATCGGACTGACGAGTTGTCGGGTTGACAGTTATCGAGGTTGACGAGTAGTCGGTCGACGAGTTGCCAGACCTACTGGTATGCGACAAGTGACGAGTTGTCTATCCGATAAGTTGTCGGGGTCGCCGACGAGTTGTTGGGGTCGACTAGTTGTTGGGGCAGCAAATTGTCATAAGTATGGGAGCAATCGGAGGTGAAAAATACCGGAGCCGAAGGTCAACAAAATTTGTTCCAGCTCAAGGTGATGCCAAATTTTAAACAGTTAAAATGATGTTTAATTTGCTAATTTTTAGTAAATATCTGCAAGGTGTTGTCAAATCTTTTGGTTTTACGTTTGTTTTATGAAACCTCGGCAATTTTTCCTAAAAGTTATTCTAAAAGTTAAAACAAAACGCACCAAAAAGAAATTCAGTACAACTGTGCAAAATTTCATTACCGAAATCACCGGCACCTCCGGCAGACCCGGAGCCGGAGGCGGTTGTACCCTGTAGCTTTTATTAGAACTCTATTTTCGCATCGATGTATGTAAAGGTTTTCTTGAAAACGCGAAAAACGATCATTTTGTATTTTTGACACAATTTCTTATCCAATTTTCTGAAAATTAGAAGTAAAATAAAGTTTAAAGAGTTTCCAATTCATTAGCTTTTATATATAAAAATAAGGCTTTTAGTTCGTTTATTTGAAATTAATTTTAATGCCTACTTATACTGGAGACATGATATAACTCGACCTCTGATTTAAGTCGACTATTGACATAACTCGACACAGCGACTTAAAGCCTAAGCCTAAGTGTTGAAAAGAAATATATTCATAATCGTCAGATGTCTAGTCTTAGCATAAAAAAATAAAGCCTAAAATCAAAGCCTATTCAGTTACAGTCCCATCAAAAAACGAGGCGACCATAAAAGTAACATGGGCCAGGATATAAGTTATTCACACAACGATGAGTATAAAATAATGGAATTTCCTATACTTCAATATTAACGAAAACAAAAACCGACACCGATTTTCATCGGAAACGGAAACGGATATCATGAGGTCAACCGATTGCCGGAACCGGAGCCGAATTTGAAAACGGAGAATGTCTAGGATCGTGCTGAAACAATTATTTGACCATAACATATGCACGAACACGCCATCGAATGGCTAATACAGCAACATCTTTTAGCTGTGTCTAAAGGGATACAAAATTGTAAACCTTTGCACGATTTTTTTCAGTTGAAATGGGCTTTTCAAGCCACAACAAACATCAAATTATTCAAAGTCATAATTTGTGAGCCAAATGCCCGTGAGTAGTCATGAAAGTTGCTACAAGTGGGACGAAATATGTCAGCTTCTAGTAAACGATATTTTGTACGTGGAGCTCAAGGCACAGCGGCTGTTCAACTGCAAATCCAAATATGTCTAAAAATTTGAAGCACAAATAGAAGAGAAAGTCAGAACTCATGGTAGAGCGAGATCTTTTTCCAATAATACGGTAAAAGGGCGCTCGCTAAACATCGAATTTAATACACATACTAATTTCCAAATACAGAACCAAAGAAGAACAATTAATGCTTTATGTTTCAAACTTCGGTACCTTCCTCTCGAATCCTTCGCAAGCGAAGACTCTCAACGCTCAGCTCACCGGAACTAACAGCGGTTTGTTTGACGCCGGCGTATTGTAATTCATGCGCTGTATTCGCTAATGTTTCACAAGTGTCTAATGTATCAGTTAAAATAATATCAATGTTGGATGAGTTCGCAATACTGTCTTGATCTTCTGGGTTTTCCAATTTCGCAGTAGACGTTACGTCGTCTTTCAGCGATTCCGTTTCAAGTTTGGTGCTTATACCGTCACATTTTTCAATTTGTTTCGTGTCAGCTGAGTCTTTGATAGATTTATCGCAACGAAACCGTTCACAATCACCAGCTTCATCATTATTAAGCACCGGTTTAGCTGAATTACCTTGTTCATCTAAACCGACGCCGCTATGCTCCAGCGACTGATCACAACACCAGCTGTTATCTTCTGTGCAAGCTTGTTTTTCGATTTGATTTTGCTGCATTTTCAACCGTTCTTGCGTTGCGTTACTAATGTATTCGTCGGTAAATCGCTGAAAATCATTCAACGCTTTGTCTAAATCGTGTAATGATAGACCATCAGTGCTGTACATACCGCACGGTTCGCCACTTTCATCCGATTGTCCAAAATATCCATGATCACTCATTGTATCTGCTTCATTGTCGTAAATGAATTCTTCACAAGCATTAATGCAATTCAATTGATCCGGGTGTGTTTGATTACTGCATTCCGATTGTCGAATAAATTGTTCACGTTCGTGTTCCAGTTGTGATAGTTCTGACAGTGTACGCTGAAACCCATAATTTTGCTATTGTTTAAATTTGATACTTTTATGTAAAAATTGAAATACATTTTAGACAATACGTCTTTCCATATGTTGTTCACCTGCCTGAGTGCACCCGAAACAAATCTCTTATTCGACTCCGCCAGAGACAAATTCGACTCACTATGTCGCACATTTGACTCTGGCGGAGTCGAATGTTGACTCAGTTTGTGTTGTCAGGAAAAGCCTATTTCGAACAGAGTCAATTTGACTCACCATTTTTTGCTGCATTGTAAGCGTACTACCCCACCCGTGCCCGCAACTTTGAAACAATTCTGCCTACCTAGTGAATAAGCTAAGCCACTTACAGCAGCCATATCGCGAACATTTGATAGCTCCGTTGGACTACAGTCATCGGACATAGCGCCAAGCTGATCCAAAATTTTGTGTAACGCGCCTTCAGTATCAATTAAGCGACGCTGTAAGATTTTCAAGTGTTTATTATCTGAAATTAAAGGAAGCTGATAGTGCAGTCTTTTCAACCCTCAACATCTGATCCATAAAACATTTTGCGACTATTGCACCAGAAATTAATACTAAAACAACCCTGGTTCATCAAACGCTTCGCTCACAAGGTTTACATCATTCGTAAACGAAGATTTGAAGATTTAACGATCGGATCATCTCTCTGTACCCAATCAAAGCACAAATTTGTCACTGAAAAACACCAGTTTTAAAATTTTGTCACACTTTCTGCTCGTTTCGATTGCAAATAGTTTGAAAATCAACTTTTGATAATTCCACTTTCTCCCGGTACTCGTTAGGAAAACTACAGTTGTATGTACTTTCATTCATAAAACAATTCAGCATTGTGCATCTTACAAGTTAATACAAATAATCCATCGATGTATATATATTTCGTCGTCCCATGCAAAACTAAATCTCACTGTACGTCAGGGTGCAACCGGAATTCCGGTTCTGTTCCGTTTCCGGATATTTTTCAAGTTCCGGTTCCGGTTCCAGTAGTAAATTGTAATTCTGGTTGCACCCTGCTGCCTACGTTTATATTACTGAATGCAGGTACAGGTGCACTGTCACATCAACACATTCACAACTTATCCACGCACTGAAATGTCCTATGAGTAGAGGTTACGCCTCCCCATGCGACCCATTTCCTAGGCTCAAATCTCGATAAGAAATATTCAAGTATTTAATTATACTGCGAAAATAATGTGGGGCGTAAGCGTAACCAGGAGTCAGGACGCAAGCGTAACCAGGAGTCAGGACGCAAGCGTAACCAGGAGTCAGGACGCAAGCGTAACCAGGAGTCAGGACGCAAGCGTAACCAGGAGTCAGGACGCAAGGGTAACCAGGAGTCAGGACGCAAGCGTAACCAGGAGTCAGGACGCAAGCGTAACCAGGAGTCAGGACGCAAGCGTAACCAGGAGTCAGGACGCAAGCGTAACCAGGAGTCAGGACGCAAGCGTAACCAGGAGACAGGACGCAAGCGTAACCAGGAGTCAGGACGCAAGCGTAACCAGGAGTCATTTTCCGGAAGGTACAATACAACCAAAGAATTTTTCGACCTGTCCACAGAAGGTTATTCTAAATACTGCTTAAAGTGGTTTCCGGTCTGTCCAGAAATTTCATGAGACGATATATCCCATCTATTTGTCCTCTTGCATATACGTCGCAACCATTTCAGCGTTGCAAAGAACCCGACGCTCAAGAGTGTGTTCAAGCCCGTAGCCAGCTCACCTTGCTAGGGAGGGTTGAAAAATTTTCACGAGGGTCATTCAATGGTTTTCAATGCGTTACGAACAAGGTTGACAACTTTCTAGGGGGTGGGCAAAAATTTTCCCTGGCACCCCCTTGGCCATGGACCCCAGTGTGTTTTATAGCTTTGGTATGACAAGCATTTAATCATATTTCACATGAGCTTGTACAATTTTTTTGCTGAGTACATTTGGATGAGCTCCTAGAGTAAGATCGCGATATAAAACCGTACCCGATAACCAACGAGACATGTAAAAGAAATTAATAAGCAACGGAGAAAACTCCAATGATGCGAATGACTTCTACAAAGCTATACATTCAAAATAATATTTCTGATATTAGAAAAAATTTCTTATATTTAAGAAATATGATTAGCAAGGTGCACTTGAAAAGTATTTCTGTTATAACAGAAAAATTTTCAAAATTTTTTAAAATAAAGTCTGAAAATAAACGTTTCATAGTTATTTTTTAGAAAAATTGTCTTAATATGAGAAAAACTTTTCAGATTTGCCACAGAAAATACTTTTCTGAATAAATTCAGAAATAATTTTTTGCGTGAGTAATTGCACAAGGAGGTGGGGCGCAGAGATGTTTGTGTGAATATTTATTGCAAGCACGATGTTCACGGAATGCAAAGCAGGTAATCTACACCGGGTAAAAAGGGAATCATTTCAATGATGAAATACAAAACTATACCTTACATTCAGCGGTCAGCAGCAATATAATAAACAACTAAATCTATACAAATTTGGGCCCATGCAAAAATCAGCGGCGGAACGTTTTTCTGTGGGACTAGAATAGAGTAAGCTTAAGCTTTAGAGTAATTTTTTTGTTTGGCTTAGGCTTAGGCTTAAGCTTAAAATACTGTTCCATCCTTGTTGTTTACATTGGTCCTAATTTGAATTGAGGACTAAGCAAAATTAATATGGATTTGCAAAAACGCCTTCAAGTGATGATAACGACGCCTACGTAACTTAATATTTATCCAGACCATATTGTGAAAAACAAGCAACAATCGCTGAAGAAAAGCAAACTGTTTTCAATCTATGTTTTCAAGCACTGGGTACTGTTGCGTTGCCATGAACTAGTATTTTAACTGTTGCGTACATGTGCAGTTGAAACATTCAGTGAACGCAAACGAATACAGTGTATAGGTGCTACCAATAGGGCCAATCAACGATGGTCGAGTTTCTGAAACCTCAGTTAACTGTAATGTTTCTTCATAAACTGTTTGCTTAATAAATACTTTTCCAATTTTTAAGGTCTAAAATCAAGCTTAAAGTGTTTGAAAGTATTTAGTTCGATACAAATTAACTTTTTGAAATATATACTAACGGCGGTTTAATTGATAATCAAGAATCAGGTTAGATCCTTGATATACAGCAAACCTATGGGACAGTCCTTAATGCACTCGCTCAAATTAGGCATCTGCTTCTGTTGAAAAAAGTTAAAATATTTACTTAAATCGGTGGATTATATATGACCAGTCGTAGTGGGACTACATTTATTGAGCGAAACTCGAACGCACGTACGCAGTTAAGGTAATATGCAAATTAGTTGTTAGCTATACGTATAAAGTAAATATTTCAGCAAGATTTCAGAAACCCAGCCACCAATTGTGCCATAATGCGATCATGCGTGCCAGAGCTACAACGTATTGGTGCTGAATGACCAACAGTGTGATGCTTTTAGTTGGACAACCCTATTGAAACTCACTCAGGCCGATCAACATGCTTCGAATTTCGTCAGAGTTGGTGTTGTTTTGAGTTTGTTCTATTAATGTTGACAGCTCATAAGGATGATTTTGACAAAACACAGGAATACTGCGGTGAACTTCAAAGTTGTCTGTGTCCGAATTGTACTGCAAAGTATACTTTTGACGGCTTAATCCTTGACGAAGGGTTGAACATTTATCACCACCGTGAATAGTATTTGACTCAAACAATTTGAAAGATTTACTGGTTGAAGCTGGTTTGGTAGTCTGATACAATAACTCACCTCCGCCTATCGACTCAATAGCTCGATGCTGTATTTCGGTAGGCTCAGCATTTGTAAATAGTCGCTGTTGCTGAGCCCTGTTTGAACTGGTGCTGTTAGGAGCGGCAGCGGAATTAAAGGTTTCTTTGAAAAACATCTGAAATTTAAGATTTAATCCTTTCTTGCATGAATATTTTTTGGCAGTCACGGATTTTCAAATTAGAATTTTAAACGGGTTTCACGGGTCGGAGGCGTTTTTCATTACAAGCCAGATGTAGGAGCGAAGCAACTGCAAGTAAGTGAGACAAGCTTGTTCGTTTATGTACACATGCAATATCCCGATATCCGTGAGCGCAATGACAAAATACCGCGCTTTGGATACGGTATCCAGTCGAAATAGGGTGGACAGTCAAGGGACGACTTTGTTGTAAATTGGGGCATGTAAGCATATGAGACATGCTTGTCCGTCATGTACACTTATAATATAGCGCAGTGCACTGGACGTATGTTAGCCGGCAGCATACGTGTCGACAATTATAGTTGACTATAAAAGAAGCTGAAGAGGCGGGCTACGTAACGCAGCGGTAGAGCGTTCGCTTAAGCATTTGCAGTCTTGGAAGTTCAATCTTCGTTCTGTAACTCTGCTTTTCCAGCTGCTTAGCTAAAAAGTCTGAAGTACTCGCTACTACCTACACAGTGACAGCGCAAATTTGAGCAATTTAGAATTATCGTAGTTTTTAGGAAAAATGATTAAAATTAAAAACGGATCTTACTTTTCCAAGCATATAAAGCAAAAAAATGACCACGCCAGCGCTATATACCGGTAACAGCACTGCACCGAAACCACCTTTTGAATGTCCTTGCGGAACTTGGGTTTTATATTGACTGGCTCCCATTCTTGCTGCCATTTGGGCCGGATGATGGACGTCCCCAAACTGAAATCATAAAAGTAATTATTAAGATAGGTGTGATAAATAAGTTTTTAAGTCATAAGTATTTTTCAGAGTCACGATGGGGGGGGGAGGGAGAAGAGGCGCGTACGCCTCCGTCAGAATTTTTTGTAATAAAATGGTAACTTACAGTTTTTTCTTCAAAAAGTTTTGTTGTGTTAAAAAAATAAGGTCCCTGCCTTACAATTTTTTTGCTGCCGGCATATATAGATATAGCATACAGTAAAAATTGCGTTTCATAACATTTGCCCTCCCGATCGCCGTCAAAAATTTCTGGATCCACCGCTGTGTACAGTGTGCACACCTGGTCACATGAACAACCGACCGAAACTTTTTAAAACATACATATGAAATGATTTTGTAAGGCACAAACAGTAAAAACATACGCGTACCCCAGGACCAGGACCTCTGCCAGCGGCATGTGGCTGCCCAAACGGAGGTCTGCCGGGCATAATTGCATCAATTCCACTGTCTTCTAAAAAGGCTTGCTCGGGATGTGCTAAAATTTAACATACAGCATGCTCAAAAAGTGAGTTTATATGCTAAAATGAAAATTAATGGAAACATTGTTGTTGTTTTTACAGTCCATAGCTAAACGAGGGTATCATCCCAAAGATGAAAATAAGAGATATGTTGGATCTTTTCCGCTATCCCCCCAGCTAAGCGTTTGCTTAAAAATGGTCGGATTTTAAAAACTTTCGCATATTTGTACACTTCTCATGATTTCCTCTGATCATTCTACACTCAAATTTTAATTTTTAAAAAATTCGATTTTTAAGGTCCAAGGTCCTGTTTTGCCTTGGGACCTAAAGGACTTTGCAGGGGAAGATGTTCAATTGTCCAAACCCATATCTTTCTGGCATTTTTGTTCAAAGGATTTTAGTTTTTAACAAAACAATCCTGATATTCGACAATTTTATAAAACATAACCCCGTTCACAAAACCGTGGCTACGTCAGCATGGCCCGTTTGTCTTACCATTCGGCAACCCGCTCATATCTTGAAAGCTGTCCGACTGAAGCGTATTACTAGTTCCAAATATTAAGGCAACAATAGGCTGAACAATCCGTGGCCACAGCAGTCCAAACAAAATAAGCGCAACTCCAACGCCTGTTGCGATACGGTACCATGTCGTTTGAGTGGGATCGAAATTGTATTCTTCTACGTCATCGTTTTGAGAGTCCTTGAACAAAATTAACATTTAAGTTTTAAAACGTTGTGGACTAAAATTTGAATCACAATGGCAATATGTACTTTTGAAAACGACTATCTGTGCTATTTTCCTAAACTATACCGAATTAGGTAAAGCATATTAGATTTCACAAAGCGTTGATATTAGCGCTGTTTTGTGACTTAAGCAAATTTGTGGCCTTTGGAAACGTTTTCGCCTTTAGGCTTGGCTTGGATCGGAGCTTTGGACTAGGCTTACGTGAAAGCTTAGGTATTTGTTTAAGCTTTGGCTTTGTCTTAAGTGAAGTCTTTTTCAAAATCTAACACTTGTCGGTATACGTGTACGTTAGTGTATGTAAAGCAAAAGTTGCCGTGCCTGTGCACCTATACCGGTATTAGAAGTTGTTGCAATGACTGCGTGGTGTAGTGGTAGCATGCTTGGCTCGAGCGCAAGAGGGCCGAGGTTCGATTCCCGGCGTGGTCATTAACTTTGGGCAAACCTTCAAACAAGGGTCGTGCAGACCGTTAGTACCAACAACTTTAAGCGTACCAAAGCCTGAGCAGAAGCCTGCGGGTAGATGTGTGCAACAGCTACTAAGCTAATACATTTGGTAAACAATAAACATAAAAATATTGTACATGAATTGGTTTATACTTACCATAGGCTCTCTGTCAATAATATTTTGCATAAGTTTCTGGTCTGAAGTATATGCCTTGGATGTAGTGCAATTTGATTCGTCGTATTGAGTCCGCTGAGAGTTTTCATCCATTGAAAATTGTTAAGCATATGGATTTATCACAAATTATTCAAAACTAATGTATAACATAGTTAAAGGATACAAAATTTTTAAAATAAATTGGGTAATTGTGTCAGCGACGATTTCAACTTGAAACATCTACTTTGCAACTGTTTCTTAAAACTATGAAAGTACATCTTATTCTAAAAAACTGTTCATTCTGGAGACCATCTGAACAGAACTTAATGGCAACTGCTCACCAGAATATCGGGCATTATTTCATTACCGTGAGAGCAAACTGTTACTTTGATTGCATATATACAACAATTGTCAGCTACAAAGAATTTGGTACGGATGTGAATTAAAGGTAACGAGTTTTAATCTAAAGCTGGAATACCCCACATACGTATTTTGGGCAAGGTTCCAGCATACTTTGTTTACAATACTTTCATAGCATATCATACCCGCCCTGGGACCAGTGCAGGAGCACGCAGGGGTGGGAGTTCCCCACAAAATCCATGGTGGGGGCCCCAAACTCGCGAGCGAAGCGAGTGAAAAGCCACAAGCATTTTTAAATTTAAGGGTTTTTGTTTCAACTGGTTAGGGTGAAGGCCCCTTTAGCGGTGGGCCCCCCAAGTCGGGGGTATGCGGTTGGCTACTCCGGCCCTGCCTGGGACTTTTAAGTGCATATATGTATTTGCCGTTTTCCAGTTCATCTGCTATAATATAACGGCAAAATCGCTGGTGCATTCGTAGAACCGTAGCACTCCGAAATACAAATGTGTGCCTCGACTACTTGAAATCATTTGGGAAATTTTTATTTATTTCACACCATGACATGGGAACTTTATTTAATATACATGTTAATGAGAAACCCTTATGCTTACAAGTTCTCAACTCAATTTTTCGAACGAGTATTCAGCAATACATAAACTGCTCGAAACCCACACGTGTCTCGCGTGCCTCATCGTGTAAATCAGTACCTATATACCAGTTCTGTCTTCATAGTAGTCTTGTGACAATACGTGCCAAAACTCCAAACTCGGCCTGTAAGATACCAAGGACGACCCTCTCTAGTGTTGTAACAGCAAGAAAAGTGTGAAATGTTTTAGTTTTTACTTAGACATCAAATCAACATTGGGGGGGCATCGAATAATTATGGGTGGCCACTACAATTTGCAATTCAAGATTGTTTACTTTTAGACCGCGTCTAAATTTGAGTGGGTGGCAAGGCCTCCCCAGTGCCGCCCGCTGTGGGGACGCTCCACGCCCGTAGCCAGTTCACCTTGCTAGGGGGGCTGAAAATTTTTCAGGAGGGGCATTCAATGGTTTTCAAATGAGTTACAAGCAAGGTTGAAAATTATCATGGGGGCAAAATTTATCCCTGGCCCCTCCTTGGCTACGGGGCCGGGACGGTGTTGTGAATCAGATATCAAAGGGACGCCACAAGATCTACTTACATACAGAAACCGTTCGTAGACAAGGCATACGCCTATATGCAACGATGGCTAAAACAGCTATATTGAACACAGAGCACATGGGCATGTCTAAAAAGCTGACATTCTATCTATTACATACCTTACATACAAACCCCGAGGTTTTAGAGCACATAGCTAACCAATATAATGTGTGTTCTTGCTGCAGAAATATCAAATTAGTAGTAGTTTCAGGCCCGTAGCCAGCTCGCCTTGCTAAGGGTGACTAAAAATTTTTCAGGAGTGGCATTCAAGGTTTTTAATGACTTACAAACAAGGTTGAAAATTTTTCAGGGGAGACAAAGTTTTCCAGTGGGAGCTGTGAGCCCCCTGCTTCTTCTTGGCTACAGGCCCGAGTAGTTTTTGGATTGGGTATGGTGCACAACAATGTTGTAGCTATAAATTTAGTCACTTGTTAGCTCTATTATGGGCCTCTTAAACCAAAATTCGCAATGTCGTTTGCATAAGAGAGTCCTGAAAAAATTTAAATCAGCTGCAATGTTCCCAATTTATCGCCTGAATAGACCTACCTAGAAACTTGGAGAACTTGGGGTATTTTCGGTTGTCTTCCCCTCAACCGGCGTTTGCCGAAAAATGGTTGGATTTTAAACATTTTGGCATATTTGAGCTCATGACCTCCACTGAGTATTCAACACCCAAATTTGAATTTTTGAAAAATTCAATATTTAAGGCCCCAAGTCCCCATCGGGACCCAAGAAATTTTTTGTCAAAAAGTTAAACAAATCATACCATTCGACGCAGTTTGTAGAGCTAAGTTGAATGGTGTTAATGTTTTTGCAATCAGACGTCCGGCTAACGAATTATTGTCAATTAACGGTGCTGTCCCAAATTCCCAATCAGTTATTTAACAAAAATTCGCTATATGAATTGTTTAATTTCTTCGAAAACTCAAATGTGGGTGTGGAATGATCAGTGGAAACTATTTTAAAGTAAATGTGTACTAAATATTGAGTAAATGTTTGCTAAAATAATGTAAGCAAAAATTACTCCTGTCATTTCCTGATTAACTACGTAAATGTATATAAAGCTAAGAATTTCGTATTTGCTTAAAATTATAATAAAACTTTGCCAAGCACCATAGTAAGTAAAACCGACACTTAATTCTGCAACAGTTTTACTTAATTTAAGTATATTTTATAGTGAGACTCTGTTGAATGCAGTGATGATATTTCTAAGGCGGCAAGATTAATGGCCTTTCAAATTTTGCTATATTAATCATGGGCTATTAACCTACTATAACCACCTTTCAAGTTTGTGTTTCAGATAACCCTGCATTGTTTGTGTAATTTGCAAATTTTATAGAACATAAATAACTGTGCATCAAACAAGTAGCTTCCGCATAAAAATCTTTTGAGTAATAATTTTGAACCACTAGTCCTGCAGCCTTGATGATGGTGTTGTTTACCGCAGCTCGTCGAGATCTATACCATAGACTTGTGATTGAGGTATTCACTTGTGAAGTACCAATATAGCCCACATTCTACAATATTGCATCCACTACCGTAGTCAAGCTATCAAGCATTAAAGCAAATTTGATATAAACGCTCAAATAACTCACTCATGCTACCAAAATGAATGATGTTCCCGGGGCCGTAGACAAGGGGGCTAGGGGAGGGGGCTCAGCCCATCCCTGCAAAAATGTTGGCCGCCGTAGAAAATTTGCTACCTTGATTGCAAGTCATTAAAAATCCTTGAATGCCCCTCCTGAAAAATTTTTAGTCCCCCTAGCAAGCTGAGCTGGCTACGGGCCTGCATGTTCCATCGCATTATTAAGGTATAGTGTTTTTAAAATAACTGTTTATATACCTAGGCAAATCCATCCGGTGGTTAGGGACAACATAATGGATTCAAACAAACCTCGAAAGTGTTGTGTATGTGTTTATAAACTATTGTGAATTACTTAAACGTGCCATCTATGAAGTATCGCGTTTCAGGTCATGTCCAGACTCTGGTTTGGTTATTCAGAACGGAAGGCTGCGAGTTGAAAACTAATACATTTTTCACATATAGGTTTTTGGTCGTTGTTCGACCGTTACACGGATCAGGGCTCATATTATAGGAAACTTATCACCGGGAAACATTGGGTCCGGAAAGCTTTGGTTTGAATTAGTATTGCTTAGTACGCAAGCCCCTTTTTAACTTGGGCCCAAAATATGGTTTTTCAGACTCTATAAATGTGTTAATACAAACTACTTACTGTTCATCGAAAAGAAACTATGAATGCAGTTTACGGCAAAGTTTACAGGGCTCGGAGCTAAAAATAAACACTTAACTTGGACAAGTTATTTTTGACAATAACCAAAGAATTTGTGATTAGCTTAGACTGTTTCGTACATGGAGACTGTATTTTGCATGTGTTATGATTTCTTGAGTATTTTCATTGTATATATTTTCGGAGAAGTCATGTGCTATTTTGTGGAAGGTTTTTCATAAGTAATCAGCAGTCGCGAAAATATTAACACACCTGTTGTATACTACGATAAGATTGGCCTTTATGTTCCTCTTGAGTTGCCTTTAACATGTGTTGTTAGACAGGATCTGTTTAACTATTGAAAGATGCAATGCTCGATACAAAAGTTAAAATTGAGTTATACATAGCATGGAGCCGTCTAAATATGTTTTCCGTCTGTTATTTTTACTACGTATTTACACAATGCTTAAGATTGTTCAAGTAACGAACATAATGGCTGGAATAAAGGCTTGTTGTTGAAATAACTGGACGGACTCAAACGAGGTGGTACCTACGCTCTGGAGAGTCGCAATAAATATCGTTACTTCTTATTCTCGTCACTTCAATGTGGCTACGAAATACACAACAAATGGAATATCTGATGTCAATCTCGGTCCATGTATAGAAAGGGGCCGAATCGTTTTCCGGAGGGGCTATAATAGAGTCAGTTTAAGCTTTAGACTACTTTTGTAGCTTAGGCTTAAGAATAGCCTCATCCATAGGCTTAACATGGGCCTCAATCTCGAATGCATCATGCTCGCTCAATGCAATACAGTGTTTTTAATATTTTTAATACATTTGATGCATTCAATCAAAATAGCATAACAATGCAAAATAGACACAAATACAATAGCCAGAGCATAACGAACATGTCATTATATCGAAGCACACAAAATGCAACAAAGCTTGTGATACTGTTTGATATTTACTCGCAATTCAATACCAAAATCAATTCGGTAAAAGCAAGCAAAATGCAGTAACTCCGTTGTTATCAGAGCAAAACGCTGCGTAATAAATTCAAAACCGGTAATCAGGATGACAGATGTCATTAAGTAACTTGTTCAATGGAACATTTTCGCCTTCTCTAGAAAACATTCAGCCCCACTGGTAAGCTTAATTAAAGCGCATGCAATTCCTAAAACTGCTTTGCCTCTCCTTACAAATTGAAATAGCTACCGACCTAGAATTTAACTGGTGTGCCTTCGGCTCCGATAGAAAACGTCCTCCAACCCATCTATTTTTATGCTAAATGCAATTGCAGTACGTATTGCTTTATTTTTTAGTCTATTTTTCAATAGTGTGCCGTTCAAAATGTTTTTGCGACATTGAAGCGATTTTTTAATTTACAGCGTAACGAGCAAGAAATTAACAACACTCCATGGAAAATCAGCGACCTTTCTTAACATACTGTAAAGAGCTACGATTTACGCCCGGGCCCACAGAACCTATATTCAGAATTGCCTTGATCTTTGACATAATGTTTTAAGATAGAACTTCTACCTTCATTGGTTTTCAATAGCTAATATATGACATTATTAGTTTGGAGTGGCTTCAAATTCTGATACAGACCAGAGGACATGGCGCAATGCCCGTAACCAATTCGCTTTGCTTGCTAGGTTGGCTAAATTTTTAGGAGGGCGGTACAAGTAGGATGGGATCGGATATCAATTTACCGGATAGTGAACTATTCGCGGCAATTGGACATCGCGTCTTAGTACTGAAACTGTTGAAGATTATATGAGTCGCGCAAAAGTATATGATTATTGAATTGGAAAAATAGATGTCCGCGGAATTGGAAATAATTGCTTGATTAGATTTTTCTTCAGTATGGAAAGTATTTTGGCTTTTTGGCTTGCTCGGGAATGCAATCGCAGCAAGACGTTAAATATGACAACTTGATGCAAAAAGCAGTTTTATGATATTTGGCACTGCAACCATAAATATGCGACAGGGAGCAACCGGAATTGCGATACGGGCATTTCTTCACATTCTGGTTCCCGTTCCTGCAAATCGTTATCGGAATTTAAAATGTCAATACTATTAAACTTTGGTCGTTTTTAAATACGCTAATGCTTAAGAAGCCTTTGTAAAGCCACAACGAAATGGATTTAATTAGTATAGAATATAAACCTTGACAATGACTAAAAATAAAGCACCGAAGGTAGATTTTGCTTCAGTGAATACTGCAGTGAGCCGAATAAGAGGGAGGTACTGATATTTATTTGGCCTCTCCAAAGGGTAGTCCGCCGATTTTCGGTTACGGACATTTATTTATTTTTAACCCGTCCTCCGTCGCCCTTCGTTACTCGTCTTGTGTCAAAGGCTTGAGCGATAATGCGAGCTTAGGTTGAAACTTTTCTAAGTGGCCAAAATTTTGTCCCGGATGGTAGGTGTTCAGCATCGGACATCCTGTAACTGCGGACCCGCACGGTGTATACTATGGTCAAAGAAAACGTGCGTAAGGATATATACTTATGCGTAATATATTGACACAATAAAGCAGATATTTACATCAAATACAGCTGAATAAATCTAATGGATGAGCAACATTTTATTATAAGATCGTTTTGGGGAACGCAATATTATAACATGCCAATATATAACTGAATAAAACCTTGACAATTAACAAATGAATTGTAATTATTTTCTGCGTAATACTGTTCGCTAGAAAGCTATGGTAACAATTTATATATTATCGGTACTCATATGTCGATATAAAAATTATTGTCCATTTCGACTCAAATTTTGAAAAGTTTCCGATGCCCGAAATGCCGCCAATCTGCTTAAAGCACGCGGTCAAGTAAGTCAAATTATTTTCTTCCATCCTTAGTTAATGCTTAAAGCAGACAAGTTAACGAATGACACGAATTGCACGATTTGCGGATAGAAACCAATTGCGAAATGCGTACTTACAGTTTTAAAACAACACCATCCTAAGGATGTTCACATGAGAACATAGAGCTGCGAAAAACATGTTATATGTGCCATTAAATATAGAGCCCATCAGCAAAATTTTATAATAAACCGCTACCAGTTAAAACAGGAGGCAGTAAGGTTTTCACTTTATCTTTTTAGAAAACCCACGCTTGTTAAGCAGAGTTAACAGCGTAGAACGAAACTTATTATTTTGAACAGCTCAATCACAGCAAGAGGCCAATATCATTATACAAACAATACTGTTTAGCGCCATGAACAAATAAAAGGATATCAAACAACGTTTAGGAATGGCAAAAATGTGGATGGAACAAGAACTTCACACCGATTATCTAAGTTTGAAAACGAAAAAGTTTCACATTCGATATCCAGTTACTCCAATATCCAAGATCGCATTAAAAGTAGGAATCTAGCAGCCATATATAACGAGACACACTTAGCCTTTCAAGCGTGAACGCAACGCAAAAATCGTTCCCGTCGGCAAAGTTGCTGCCACGATACATTATCGTGCCGGGCACCAGAAAAACCGGATGTCACAATATCCGACCACATCCGTCATTCTGAATAGAAATTATCGGTCTTTAAACAATGTAGCGTTGCTGTAAAACAGCCGCCTTATATAGAATTGACGATTTTCATATATGCTGATCTGGCAAGTGAAAATAACTCACCTCTCCATAAATTTTTGAAATTACTGAAAAAGCCTAGAGGCTATTGGAACTTTCATATATTTTCGTGCGTTAGTCCCTAATTCCAGTAAGCACGGGTAAGAATATTTCAAGGTTAAAAATAAAATTTTAAAATTGTCAACGAATGTGGCAGTACGTGCTAATTCAAAGTCAAACCTAAACATATTCGATTAACACTCCGATTCCATATTCAGAAGCAATTAATAATCATTCAAAGATACGATTAATCATGATACTTTCAGCATTACAACATTTATGTATTCGATTCGATGTTTGTTACATTTCAACTTTCGAACACTAACTTCTGATTAGACCGCAGTACACTACCCGCGAAGCGTTGAAACAAAGCATTGAAAGTGTCAAATAATCAACAACTACCAGCAAACTGACTACAATACTAGGACTTTTTGGCTTTCAATTGTCTAACGGCCTTTACGTAAGGCACCAACGACGATAACGGTTTCGCTTGCTTGACAAACTCGTGTTGCAGTAACTGTTCGGTGCTTAATCGATCATCTGGATTGACACAAATGCAACAGTCAATAAAATCTGATAATTCAGACGAAATCTGGTCACGTTTTTCGACTTCAGGCTTGCCATTTTGTGCGATGAGGTACAACGCGCGCAGGGGAGTTTCTTTCAAATATGGAGGAGAACCGTCGAGCATTTCGAGAATCATTATTCCTAACGACCATATGTCTACTTTGTAGCTGTAGTGCTTGCGGTTGACCACCTTCAACAATATCACAATATAAATCACGGAATTAAAATATTTATAATGCCAAATAGGCACTAACGTTGACAAATCAGAGATTCTCAGTTGCGACATCTTGTAACATTACTACATACTCATTAGAGATGGCACTTGGTCTGGCCCGGCGCCAATACGTTCTCTGCCGGTACCTAACCTTGTCCAGCTTATATACGCAATCCTTAATTGACTAGGATGCAAAACAATCCTATCACGCTCGGTACTCGTTTGAAAAACATGAAAATCACAAGAAACACCAATTTCAACAGCTGTCAAATTTAAGAAAACGTAACCGTTATAAATTCAAAACACATACAACAGGGTGCCACACTGAACTTAATTTAAACGGCAGCGTATGCCTTGCAAATAAGTTTGCTGTTAATCGAATAGCATATACTATCGGGGAATAGTTTCTTAGAATTTCAACTGAAATAATGAGAGAAATAATAGAAAAATTGATGTGTTATTAGGAACGAGATGAGAAAAACTTACTTGGGGCTTTGATAAATTCATAATAAATTCTAAATTTATTGCGTAGATAGTTTATGTTTTCGTAGGATCTAGAATTTTTTGCATAAAACTTACATACATGTGTTAAAAACAGCTCGTAATACTAACTTGGTGTATCAATCTACATTTAACTTTACCCTTCCTGTGTCAATAATAGCTTATAAATAAATTTGCTTTATGTCAAGGGAACTGATGTCTATGACAGCTAGAGACTTCCTGAACACGATTCAAAAGACTTTTCAGCTGATATATTCAAAAGACTTTTCAGTTGATATAGATCCAATTGATACAACCAGAAGTTATCTCTCAACAAGCAATGGTGTGTACACATTATGTTGGAAAAATTACCAGGGCAAGATACTTCAACATCAGTTATGTTATACTTTTTTGCGAAAAATATATGCTAATGTTGAATACCGCAATCGGAATCCGGCTGTATTTTGCACTACAGCAAACAATTCACTCGACATATTTCATAATTTAACTATTACACATCAGAAAGAGTTGCAACTTTTAAACGTAAAAACAACATTTCAACAATAAATACCTCAGGCGCCATCCAATACGGCGTGCCGACCATTGTGTTTCGTTTCGCCTCTTCTGTTGCAAGCTGTGCGCAAAAACCGAAATCCGTCAATTTGACAGTCCCGTCCATACCCAGAAGTACATTGTCTGATTTGATATCTCGATGAATAATACTTCGGCTAAAAATATTTTACAAACTCTGTCTAGTCAGTCCACAATACAAATGAATTTAAAGTAACATGTCTGTCAAATTTCCGGCGGGTTTCCGCATTCGGCTGATCACGGTCTCGGTTGTTTGACTCTCGATAGGCTTTAAACAGAGACTAAGTCCAAAACGAAGTCTATTTTATTAGTTATAACCCTCCCTAGGGACAGTCGTAATGTCCCAAGGGAGGGTTACAACAACTTTTTTATGCTCAAAGTTCACAATAAACACATATCCATTATGTTAACTGATTTTTAAATAGAAAATAAAATCTCACACAGTTTTTAGCTTGATTTTACTACTTAACGCACAATTTTTATACCACGGAAAGCGCAGAAACAGCACCGTTCAGGCAGCACACAGTACTATTGTTATGAGTGAAACTATTCCGATATTTCGTTACCTATGCAAAAACTTTAGCGCCTGTAGGCATTCGTGTACGAGAACAGCAATTTGACCTTCATCCAATACTGTTTCAGTAACAACGTCGGTTAGGTTGCCACCTTCAAGATATTCCATTACCACCCACAAATCGTGATCGTCTTTCACCAAGAAGCTCTGAATGAGACATAAATACTAAACAACGTGAATTATTAAACAACATTTAATTCGTAATTACGTACTATACAAGTTTGCCTTAACATTTGTGGTAAAAAGTCAAGTAATATTTCGAGGTCAGTTGACATGTTTCTTAGCCATATCCTTTAACCAGTAATGTTTCTTAGCCATTTCCTTTAACCAATAAATGGAGAGAAATTTACTATTAATGATAAAGCTAAACGTCACCAAGTACCCTAAAACATTATTCAAGTAATGGAATTTATTCGTAAACTAAAATGTTTTTATTGCAATAACATATAGATTCAAAATAAATCCAAGCTCTACAAGTTCCAATAATCGAGCAATGGATTTGAAAACCACAAGATTTTCGAACAACTAGTCCATTTCCTGTAAAATACCCCAAGTTTTCTAGCAACCAAGATCAAAACTTCAGACTGCCCTTTAAAACATATCAATTATAGTCAAAACAGCTACATTTGTAAAGATATGATAAAAATATATCACAATTCACAGAGCTTTAAATTTAAGTTGCAGAAGGTGCAACAGCCACTGTGTAGACTGTCTCGTCTCAAGTGTAAACTTACCTCTATATAGTTGACCAAGTTCGGATGCTTTTGTTCGCGCATAACTAATATTTCAGTGAGCAATAATTCTTTTTTCGGTTGATTTTTCAAATCCATGCATTTTATGGCGACAACTTCGCCACTAGATTTGTTCTTGGCGGTGTAAACGTGTCCAGATGCCCTACAACGCACAAAAACAAACGATGTATCTAACTGAAACAATCGCAATATTTTAACTTTGACTTATTTTATACAAACTTTTGCTGTATGACGTAAAAACTACTTACTTACATTTTGAAAAACTAAAAAATATATCAGTGGCGTGCCCATACCAAATTTTTTGCCGATTCCCATTTTATATTATAAATTTTACCGATGCCGAATAAACGTTAATACATGATGCTTAAGCAACCATTAGGATTACTCCGTGATTTTGTTATAAATGCGACGCCTTAATCGTAACAACCATAAAGTGTTATAATTTAATGAGAACAGCTCATTTTAAATAATTTTTTCAAATACAAACGCCAGAGACATCACAGTTTTCTAATCACACGCACTGATATTAGCATTTCAATTCACTACAACGTAAGTTCAAAGAGTATCGGCACGGAAACGGCAATTTTTTGCAGTGCCAATACCGATACTCCCGAAAACTGCTGATATTACCGACGCCGATTAATCAGCACACTGTATGTGACAAATATTCATATTTTTAGCCGGGTTTTCCAATAGTTTTGGCTAGATGTGAATTACATATTTCAGCGAAAATTCTATTTTACATATACCATTCAGATCAGGATACAAACCATATTTAGACTAAAACAGTTTAAATTGATGTTCAGTTATTATTATCTCACCCGTGTCCTATTTTGGCCATGAGTTCATATTTATCGGTTGGATCTTCCGTAGAGCAAATTTCAGCTGCAAACAATAAACACTGAACAATATCGAAAAATCTATAGCCAGGGATTATTAATTTGTATCCTCTTTGCATAAAATTTACTGAAGCTGTAAATAGTAATTAGACAACAACGTTACATCAGCATAGCTTCGTGTTTTCAGAAAGAATTGCAGCAAGCGCAAGCTTAATAACCAAAAGTCAAAAACAATGTATTTCTATTCAGAATAAGCTCTTATTCGATCTTATTCAAAAGATTGCAAACTGCCTAATAAATAAATTCGTAATGACATAACATTACCAAGCTCTGTAATAATTTCTTCGTCGGTTTTCCTTTTCGTAGATGCTTTCGACGGATCAGCGTTTGCAGCTGTAGTAACAACCGGGCTCTTAGGTCGCATTACTGGAACTACTTGAGCAGTTTGCGGTGACTGTATAACGCTGGGCTTAACTAGTTTCGGGCTAGGAGGAGGAGGAGGTAAAGGCACAACTACATTGTTATTTGGAGTAAGCGTATCGCGTTGTTGATTACCAGAGTCTCCATTCAAAATCGGCTGTTTAGGTTGAGTCTTTGATTGCTGCGTTGTTTCAGAGTTGACTGTAGGAGCTACGAGCGTGTAACGCGATGTATCGCATTGCGCTGGTGGTACGATAACAGTTGGAGTCGTTGGCGCAGAGCCAAATATGGAGTCTTTGGTGCCACTCATGCACATACTAAGATGCTAAAACAGTATCATTCCATTATCTGCTATCATAATTTCACATATTATTTAAACGGTTGTTAGTAGAATTATAGATAACTATATGGGTATGTTTCCCACCCATTATAAAACGTTTCACCTGAAAGAATTAATTTAGTAAATTTTACGCCACATGGCTAGCCAAAGTTGCGTCCACACTTTAAGAAAACATACCACTGTATTTTGACTATTTTACAACAAAATCCAATTAATGCTAAGTCATTTTATCATTTGGTATTGGTGAACACTCTCTCCCTCATTGGTTTTCGAATATCGAATTAAGACATCACAACCAAAGAATGAGCGAACCCACCCCACCCCCAAAAAACCATGGCAAAATTATTAAGTAAAATTTCAAATACCATCATTAGACTACTTACCGATGGTTTCGGCGGCAAAGGAGGTGGTACTTTGACTGATCGTGGGGCTGGCTGTGGCGGCATAACAGCATTGTTTGGTACACTCCCACCAGAGGTAGCTATTGACTGTGACATTACAGGTAAGGTGCTACCGCATATAGTCGATGAAATTTGTGTTCCAGGCGCTTTTCGAGGTGGTAACGCGGGTTTTAGAATTAAAGGTGCACCACCCGTTGTTGTAGTTGTGGATGCTGTAACCGAAGACGAAAGCGCAACGGATGATTTTGATATGTCACTAATAGCTGGAATTGACGGAGACGTGACATGAGGACTTCCAGACAATTGCTCACTGGTTTGATTAACGGAAGTTGTGGAGGTACGCGACGAATTGTTGGCAAAATGTAACGTTGCCTGGATTGAACTCTCATTGCCACCTGCGGTTTTATCAGACGAAACTAAAAGCTTATCAACAAATTACTAGCAGTGGTGACTGAATGGCGCTTTCGGACTAGGGCAATGCGAGAATTATCGCCGAACAGTATGTATAACATAACTCAATATTTAATTGTTTAACTCCTTATGCTCAGTGACACGATATTTGTTTGAAGTGCCAGAATTAAGTAAAACGACTAAATTAATATTAGATGTGTTTACGCCTTTTTTAGAATTTCCAGTAACGTAGCGTGCACATTTACCTGACAAGGAAGAATTTAGCAAGGCAGCACTAGTTCCCAGGGGAGTAGTATCACCAGAAGTCGGCGTTTGTATACCAGCCGTCAGTGGTTCTTCAGGTACAGCAATATTCGCTTGCGCTTTGGAAAAGGACGGGCGTGTGGAAAATTCTAAATTTGCAGCAAGACAATTGTTTAGATTCTGTACTCTGCTGTGAAACGTTTCGTTCTTATTAATTACAAATAGCACTGGTTATAATGATTTAATACGGCATTTTTGTTGAAAAACTTTACATTCATTTCACTACTATGCTCTGTTGCACGTATAAAAACGTTATACAGAATTGGCTTGAAAATAAAACACTGCCACACACTTGTTATAATATATTTAAAGGTAAAGTAGCCAAAACGATTGAAAAATTTGCAATACCAGCACAAAAACGCAATGTTGTACAGTGCACAGACTTTTGACTAAATTATAAATTGGTTCCGCGGTGTAGAACCGCTTTACTCAGGACTACCTTTCTGTATACAAATCTTACTTGCATCACCAAAACAAGTGCCATTTTCAGGTGGAGGCTTTAATACAATGCCCTTGGCAGGAAGTAAACCCTGGTTTTTGGAATCGCCGCCAGGTAACGATGGAATGCGCTCACCCGTAGGGGATATTCGCTCTAAGTCTTCTAAAACAACAGTACTAAAATACAATCATCGAATAAGAATCGGGAGTTCCTGTTTTCAATATGAATCAGTATGTTTACTTTCCCTAATTAGTACGTTTTCACACCAAAGCATGATCTGTATCAAATTTAATTTCTCAAAATATACAAAACTACCCAGGCGACGACCAGAAAAAAATACCGGATGATTTGTACAGAATTTCATTACTCAATATATAACCCAGAGCTCGATCGGATCGGATACAAAAATACCGAAACCTGGGGGTGGTGCTATACTTGTCATTTTGCGCCGTTTCGCAAGTATAAATTTATTTACAGTGACATGTTACACCGTGAGAGAAAATTTGAGATACATCTCAGTGTGTTAAATATGTTGTGTGAAGATTTCAAGTGATGTGCAAAAATTTAATTCAATGTGCTTTCGCTTTGATTTCTGCACAAAACATATCCATAGGCGTACGTATTGTTTTTCTTTCACAAGCAGAATTTTAAGGAGTAGCGATTAGCGAAAATAGAAAACTTGACATTACGTATTCTGTTGCACCGGTTAAGACACGAGAATGTAGAAAAAAACTGCGGAACCTAGTCGCAATAGGATTTTCAGCAATTGGACGACATTCCATATTCCTCCTGAGTGGCATTTTATAATTTTTGAGGTTAATAAACGTTGACTAACGTAAACACTTTACTTAAATACAAAATGTATATATATACTACTTTAAAACGCAAAAATTCACCAATACATACCTTCTAACAGTTCATCATCCGACTGGGAAATTGCATCTTGCTGCATAAGAAATTTCTGTTCGGACTCTTCTTTCTTCTTTAGGCTTGCAGCATAGAATTTTAAAGCTTGAACCACTGCTTTAGGGTTCTTTTTTTGGTCAGCTTCGCTAAAAACAGAAAATATAGAGCTGTTCCGGGGTCACAGTTCCACGAAGCCCGAAATGTTGATCGCACCCAATTATTATTGCCAGCCTAGACACCCTAAATCAATATTATACTTGTTAATACAAATTAATTATCCGTATAGTCACAAAATTTGTAGTTCCGGTTCCGCTTCCGGTATATAAAAATTTGCTGTTCCAATTGCGATTCCGGTATAATCCAGTTCCGCTTTAGACTCGGGTACAAAGATATATACCCTTTCTTTACCTTAGTGCTAAATAAGCAAACAAAATACACAACAATCCTTGTCTGATGTTTGGAAAATTATTCAATCTTTAAACCAAAGATGTTGGTTAGAAAAACCAACAAGCTAATACGTAATCCAGCTTCAATGTCAGTGGAACTTGTTTTATGTATACGTTCATATATACGCGTTAAAACCAGGTATATAAAAGCCGTTAACAAAATGTTGAAAACAAAAAATAAAAGCACGAAACGATGGCTTTAACAGCATTCGCAACATCGTTAGTAATTAAGCGAGAAAACTACACTGAATTAAAATTCCAGTTCATAATAGGGATTCTGTTTTAATCGCACGCCGCGTAAGATATTTCACTAATGCGTACGTATCTATAACCTAATATACAGCCATGTACCTTATTTGTGAATGAAGCAAACGTAGCCATGGATCAGGAAGACCTTGAAATTCACCATTATTAGGATTGTATCCAACATGTATACGATGAACCAAGTTATACGGAGAACTTATCTCGTTCACTGTTCCACCTCGCTCATTTTCGGCTATAATTATAATAAGCAACAGGTTATATATGCACAAATACACGCAAAAAACTAAAACATATCATACAGCAACCGGAATTTCCGCAACAATAAGCAAATGGGATATTGATATATATTTTAGGCTATCCAGTTCTGGTATTAAATCTAGTAGCTTTTCAAACGATTTTCTTCGGTATTTCGGTGCTCACAGATTCAAGGTTAAGATATTTGATGATTAATGACAAAAAAGGTCATATGGCGGTAATATTTTAAGTTAAATCGTATTAAAAATGATTGCACTGACACTCCAGTTACGGTTCCAACATTTTTTTAAATCGCGTTGCACACAGATACATACGTATATTCGTGTACATAGCGGTATACTTTTTCACTACTCATTCGTTTTTCAACTAGCTTGGTTACGTATGTCTGTGGCATAAATCAAGCTGCATTCTACAATATGTGATTAACCACAAACGTAATCAACAGTCGTACCTGCTCCTTCGTTTCCGAAAAACATACGCTGAATTTTCTTTGTAAGAGTTCCCATTGTGTTCAGTACGTACGTAATCACAGAAAATCAGCATAAAACTTGGTGCACGATGCAACTTTTCTAAGTAAAATACGAATGACAAACATTGGACATATGCTCCAAATGTATGTTTTGCATCTGCAATTTAACGTCAATTAATGCATAGTCGAAAGGTTATTGGGTCTAAATTTCAGATTTGAAAAATTCGAGCACTAAATAAAATTACATTAATACGCACGTTACGTATATATAAATACCAAACTGGGTAAACAGGTAACTAGCTAGAAAACAAACTTTCAAAAGCGTAACTTCACTGTTATTTAATGATAAACCGATAAACAGATACCGATATTTTTGCCGGTTCCGTTACGTACTACTTATTTTGAATTTTTCCCGATACCACACCAGTGGAGACACCATTCTGAATATGTGAAAGATATTAACGGTCAGTGCATATGGAACATCAGAATCACGTAACATTTCGCACAACTGCTGGAGCAAAAAGTAATGATTGAATTACTTGCAAAAATTAGTTTCGAATACGTAATTAAACTAAATGTTTGTATGCCAGGCTGCACAGCTTAACTGGATTATATCGGAACCTGAACAGAAAATTTATACCGAAATCGGAACTACAAATTTTGTGACTATACGAATAATTTGTAATAAGAAGTACATATAATACTACTACAAATTGGTAATAATTTTTTGATTCTGTAAAGCTAAGCTACATATTAATACGTAAACTCATCAAAAACAATTTAATAGATAAAAGATGCAAAACTATTCTGCAACATATCAGAATAAGTTTTGAACCAGCACTGTAATCGGAACCGGAATTCTGGTTGCACCATACGGTATGCGTAGCCGTAAAAAACTACTGTCCTCGGTTTGGAACGAATTTCGCATTGTCTTTTCTTTCTACCAAGAAATCTATAGTCTCCATCTACTTGCGTTTGTTGGCCTCCGTGATATCTAGACAAATGTTTTTGTTTCTTGTTCTGGCAACGCACACTTTCGTATCATTGTACGCCCTGGACGAATCCTTAAGCGAATACTAGAGCACTACACCACACAACCCGCATCTCCAACTGCATTTTTCGTCGACTATATGCGTCGACTGTATGCTGTCAGATAGCATACATACAGTGCACTGCACTGTGTTGCAAGGGCACACATTGGAAAAAGCATGTCTCACATGCTTACTCGCGACAGCTCACTTGGTAAAAGCGTTGATCTAGTTTGCCAAAGGTCGCTAATTCAAATCCAGCCCTGTTCAATTGTTTCAACTACTTTGCATTTAAATAACACATACATACATTGCCCTCAAATGGCCATTTTCCGTTAACCGTGTGCAGGTTTGCCTCAGTTATTGCTGCGAGTTTTTTCCAATCATAAAATTAGTGTATTTCCGAGATTGTCTTAACTCGCTCTCGCTATAACTCACACTTAGTGTCGACATTAGCTATGCATCTATTAATGTGATCAGGACAGTGTAAACCTTGCTCTTTTCCCCTAGATGCTGCATTCCGGTTTGCTTTGTTTTACTTTAGTAATTCAGTTCGGAAACTGCGCAATAATACTATAACATTTTTCGCACGGTATAGGAAACGTGAATCACTTCGATTGCGTTCTCAGAATTTGGTGGAAGGTAGTATTATTATTTGAGGACGGCAACCCGGTAGGTTTATTCCGGAAACCGTGACCGAATACAGAAATTGGTCTCTAGCCGGATACTTAAAACGTATTTCCCTATTTCTACAACATGTGTTTCTTTGAAATTGCCTCAAACAAAAACAAAGTCAACGCTTGAGGGCGGTGACAATATTAACGTATGTGTAAGACAAAGCATACTTCAAATTTGCATGTCAAGTTTAGTGATGGGCATCGCATATTTTTCCAAATCCGGATTTCTGTCCATTCTTGCGGATATTTATCCGAATATCCGGCTATCCAAAATAGAACCGAAACTCAATTTTGCGTTTTTCTTTGTTGCTTGCTCTATAACGGAAGGACCCTGACCCACAAGGTGATTACTACTCATACAAACCTAAAGATGGTTTTTTATTATACCACTACTTCAATAGTGCTGGGTATTGATAAGAAGATTGTTATTGACTAATGAATACTTGCGTGGACCATCAGAATTTGAGTCCCTCAAACTATATATGCAAGAGTCGTTCGTTTTACGATCCAAGACAAATGAACCACACTCTACGTGCATTAATTGCAATAAAATAACGATATAAACGTTAAATGTATATGTCTATTCAAATATTTCGTTTCGATTTACTTATGTGTTAGGATTTAAAGAGATAAACAAGCTCGTCTAAACTCATAGCTACTGTGAATAGGTAAATCTATTAGGCGTGTTCTTGATGTATACTGGGGAACTAAACCATTCAACATTCGGTTTCGTTTCCAGTAGGGAACCCTTTATTCTTCTAAGTGTAGCATATTGGGCTTCAGATAAGCGTACCGTGCACGTTGATAACATATCTTTTTATCATGCCATTGTCCCGGACCGCTAATTAAATGCCGAATTTATGCACTTGCTATTTTCACTGCCATCTCGATTCTGTACGACTTCCTGTTTAAAGATGGAATTACATGCTGTTGTTTGCACTTTTTACCGCTATGTACGCTATCAGTCTAGGTAGGAACTGGGTCTTCATATTGTGACAAATAGGGTAGGCTAGGGTACGACAGTTTTGGAACATTTGTCCAAGCTTGTGCCACCTATATAACGCACTAAGCACTAACATATACCAAATCAAATTTTGCATACATAACTAGGATTGATAATACTCCATACGCACAAACTTTCAAGCCACAGTCGCTCATTGGGGGTCTGTGGCAGAAGGCTGATGGCACAGGCTTCGACAACAGTGCCCTCGAAGCCTGTGCCACCCTCCAAGTTTTAAAAAAAGAAGCCTAACCCTAAGCCTAAGCCTAAGCCTAAAGCCTAAGCCCGACGTTTACAAATTTGATTAAACTGGTTAAAAAAGCAAGAATGAAGATGATATTTAGGTATTATATAGCAAATAATAACATGGCGTTCTTTTTTAAAAACTTGGAGGGCGGCACAGACCCCCAATGAGCGACTGCGGCTTGAAAGTTTGTGCGTACGGAGTATTGTCAATCCTAGTTACGTATCCAAAATTTTATTTGCTAAATGTTAATGGTTAGTGCGTTATATAGGTGGCACAGGCTTCGATAAAAGTGCCCAGTTTTTAGTTCTGAGGTCTCAGAAGCTGTAAACGAGGGGCGTTCCCAGGAGGTTTCGAACTCAGACGACAGATTATCAGTAAAGCTCGCCAGCCACTGATCCACGCCGCCTCACAATCAACTGCTTGTTTTTCTGTTCTTATGCCTTACATGAACCTCAACATATACATGTATCTTGGTTCTTCCACGTTTTTACCGCTTCTGCATATGAAGGTACTACATATGCATCAACGTTTTGCCGATGTGCAGCATTTTTGTTTGCGTGCATACGCATGTTACATCTTCCGGTTTTTCTACAAAGTTGCCCTTGACCGCCAACTTATGTATTTTTGTATTTTTTGTTCTACCGTGGCAGTTTGCCGTTGTGGTCCAGTCGTGGTCACCATGTGATAAGTTGGGTAGGCTTGGGTACAACAGGTTTTAGGTCAGAGTTCTCAGCAGTTGAAAATAAGTGGCGTTCCCAGGAAGTTTCGAACTCGGTCGACTTATATCTTCTAGCCACTGAGCCACGCCGCCTCACAATCGTAAATAGCGCGGCAATTTACCAGTAGTCTTCATGTCATTCTAATAGGAACCGAGACTTCAGTCCTTTTAAGTAAGCAGCTGGAAAACCGGGCGTCCAGAGCGGATATCATACTCAGCGTGTGGATCCTTAAGTGAGCACTCTACCACTGCGCCGCGCAGTCCGCCTCTCTAACTGCATTTTTCGTCTGCTATATGTGTCGACCGTATGCTGCCACCTAGCATACATACAGTGCACTGCATTATATATATTGCATGTGAACATAACGGACAAGCATATGCTTACATGCGCCATGTGGTCGTTGCAACTTTTTATTTTGGCGCATATATGGCGTTCTTTGGTTCAGATATATTGGAACTACACGGCCTGCACGACTGTTCAAAGTTTTGCCCAAGGATAAGGACCATGCTGGGAATCGAACGCTGATACTGCACATCTTTGAAACGGTGAGATGCATGTTGTACCTTTATTTGCAGAAGCGGCAAAAACATGAATGAATCATGATACATGAGCATAATATTGACTTTCTTATACGGCACAGAACAGAAGAGCTTAGCATTTGAGTATGATGCAGCGCAGGGTGACAACAAAGGTTCGGATTCGGATTCGGTTGTGGAAAAGCCGAATCCAACAAAGTTCGGCAATATGTTTTTTCATTTTTAAGCACTAAAATTTTTAATACCTTGCCACAAAAATCAATATTTTTTATTTCAGGTGAGAAATCTCAGAACTGACGTCGGACGAAATATATTATCGTATTAAAAGTTATATGGCTGGCATTGCGTTCATATTTTGAAACAAATTATAGATATATCTGAAATTTGCAACATGCAGGATTCGGTTTCGGATTCGGCAAATTAGCACTGGATTCGGATTCGGTTTGGGATTCGGTTTCGGATTCGGCAAATTAGCACTGGATTCGGATTCGGTGCCACCCTGAAGCGGCGTGCCTCAGTAATTGCGCGCTGGACTGAGCATCTGTCGTCCATGGGTCATGGCGTCGAAACATCTCAAGAACACCTCTTATTACTATAAACCGTTGTACTGTAGCTCACCCAGCAATCATCATATTACAGAGATAATTTCAGTGGATTCCAAAAATACATACGTAGGAATATATTTTCATTGTATTTTAATGAAAAATATTTTTCATCTTTTTGAATTGTCGTTGGAGAGACCCCTTAGTAAGAAATACAAAAAGTTTAATAAAAGTTTTTCAATCGCCTGGACGGGGTAATTGTATATATTGTATTAATATACAGTTTTCAGCCAAATATGATCAATAATAAATGAGTTATTCGTGAAAAACTGTATATTAACACAAATGGTTTTTATGATTGTTTATGTGCGCGCTGTGCCCGCCGCGCTCTCTACCTCTGATTACTTAATTGTGTGATCGAAACGCACAACATTTCCAACTAAGCAAACTTGTGTATCTGCCCCACACACCGGCTAAGCGTTTTTGATACTAATATTTATATAGTTATTAGTTACATTATCATTATATTTTAGCTGAATACCCTTTGGTAAAAATCGAATATTTTTTCCGAATATACGTAGTTATGTTATACATATTTGGAATCTCCAGGTTGAACGGATTACGAATATATCAAAGTTTTCGCTAGAGTCGTATTCCCTAAAGAGTGAATCTTAGAATAACAGTAAATGCTACATATTCTTGTAGTGCTTGATGAATTTGCTGACACATTCCGTTAGTCCTTTCTTGGATATGTTATGAGGACTGGTTGTTAGAATTGGAAACCTTTTGCATACTCCGGAGTCGAATGCCACCACTTGGCAATAACCTACGAAAAAACCACTGCCTAGTTAGGAAAGGTGTTCAGTTTGGCTCCTTAAGCGAAACCCGTGAGCCTTTCCTTCTATTGCGTCTATCAAACATATATAATAGTTTATCACAGGTTGAATTAATTTATATACTATGATTATGTTCACTGTTAGCAACCTGCAGTATTTCAGCGTACTCCGATTGGCGTTGTAAACGTTTAATTTATACGTACGTAGTCAGCAAAAATAAACACCACACCTGAACATTTCGTGTTAATCACGTTCGTACTGTGAAGTAACGTTGCCAGTTCTTGTGCTGGATAAAAATCTTAAGGATTTCGATCTGTCCGCCAGCGAAAAATGCCATCCAACACACCTTGTTTGTGATTTATACCGTTTTTATTGAACGCTGTTGACAAACTTCTTGAATTCAAATCATTCTCTGATTACGTACGTACTTAAAACTATTGCTTACACTTACGGCTTGATTACAAAAGAAAATACCTAACATGTGTGCATTGCACATACGTATGTATGTATTTTCCGTAATGTCTTGCAGCCCTTAAGCGTTATAATATATGTGGGGTATACATTTAACGTGTATTTGTCGCATATGTTTGATATTTGATAGTATTGAACGAAAGATTTTGCTTTAATTTTTATTGGCAAGGCTGTGATGGATATATCAGATTCTGATTCTACTGCATATTACATCATGCCATCCACAGACCATGGGACTGTAGCTTTAAATTCTTCCAACAAAAACCACTTGCAAGACATTCGTCATAGGAATGACATTCCTAATATAAAGGTGGATGCAATAAAATCTCAAGCAGAAGGAGAGTTAGCTAAAGGAAGAAAGGCTCATAATGAATGTTTGTCACCACGTCCTACAACCCCGACAAGTACAATGAGCAATGAAGGCAGCTCACCACGTTTTGAGGCGTTTGTTATGACTGGCGACAAAATATTGCGCCTGAACTCAAAAGTATCTACAAACTTCGCTCGAGCTATGCAATCAGAGCTTCCGACACACACTGAAGTTTTAGACTCGCCAAAACTTCGCGAAAACAATGATCGTATGGTTACAACACAGTCAGCACCCACTGAAGTCGACGAGCCTGTATACCTTAGCGGCGCTCAACGTGCGAAAAAACATATAGCGTCCGGTTTAAAGCAGAAAACCGAAAACTTATCGAACACTAGCGACTTGATAGAATTACCAGTGCCAAAATCCACTAGTGAAGATGTTTTGCGCAATCCCACCCACAAAGCTGGCAACTCGAAGGTGCGCAACGGTGTTCAACCAGTGGAAGAAGGCGTGTCATCTCCTACCGCAGACGGCAGAGATTCGAGTTTGAGCGACAATGAATTCAGCCAGGCGTCTTGCATTACCGTTGATGTCATGTGTAAGGGAATTGGCCACCTTAACTCTGGAACAGGGCATTCGGTGCCGTTTTCGGTTCGAACCAACGGGCATATGACCAGTGCAGACACTATGGGGTCCACCGACATTCAATCACCATTGGCTTCACCTACAGGTATTTGAACGAGCTTTGTTTTTGTCTTGAAGAAGAGTTGTCTTGGTGTTAGTTTGAAGCAATGGAAGTGTTGTTGAAAAAGGTTTGAATGGATAGATATATCTTTAGTCTCTCTAGGTATTGAGAAAAACTTTTTGGAGATGGATTGGATGCGTTTTGTTTGATGTTCGTTTAAATCCGAATTTGGAATACAGCCAAGGGCCGGGGCCGGTACCAACCGGAGGCAACTTTGAACCCTTAAAAATAACTACCTATCAACATGAGCTACGATATATCTGTACACAACATGAGCTACGATATATCTGTACACTCTATAAACCATCTTCTTTGCTCAATCTCATCTATTAATGTATCTACGTAATGCGTATATCGTGCCTAACAGTGAAAAAATAAATTCAATTATATTGTAGTGCGTACAGCAAACGCTGGTAAAAGAAAATATTCTGTGTACAGTAATTTCTTGTGATTTTCACATTTTTCAAACTAGAAACGAGCGTGACAGGATTGTTTTTCATACGAGTCAATTAAGGATTGTATTTAAAAACTGGCCTCGGTTAGGCCCCGTCACGTGTTGGCCCCAGTACCGAAGCGAGGGCCTGAAGCATCTCTAATATATATATTTAATTCAAAATGTTATTGTTAGAAGTATGATCTGTAAACAAGGGTCTGATCTACTATTTAAAGTGCATACGTATTTTTCTATATTTTCAAACGTTTAACAATGTTATATTGCAGTGGAAACTTCGTCTGGTGTTGCAATAGTTTCTGTGTCGAGGTCAGAGCCAAACACACCAGCACGCACCGGTCTCCAACAAAAACTATTACAAACAAAGCAATTTGCTGGCGGTAATGTTTCGTCGTCGCCCAGCCATAGTCCAGTGGCAGGACATACCGTAGCTGGAAGAGCGCCTTCGGGTAATGCTGTTCATATTGGACAGTTGGATGACAATTCTGATACCGGTAAATTTCCTTGTAATTTTTTCAATGCTTTGGTTTACTGATGGACGACTTGACAAAAGCACAAAATGATACAATTAATATCACTAAGTATATATTTGATCAATGATTGGTTTGTTGGATGAATATATTGAATGCAATAGGCAAAAGGCGGCCGGTGTTGCAGTTTTACCTCACAAATAACGTTCGATCTACAAGACAAATGTGGTTGGGTTAGCGACATGTGTTACGTGCGAACTTATTAAATTTTAGCATTTGACTTATTTTTGTCAACTTTAGTACTGGTTACCAGGGTGCAACCGGAATTACAATTTACCGGAACCGGAACCGGAATTTGAAAATTTTACCGGAACCGGAACCGGAAAGTGAAAAATGCATTTCACCAAAAATTTCAATTTAATCGTATTTTTTTGCTCTATTATTTGTGAAACAACCTTAGTCGAACATAGGTATTTATTTTATCTGTTATATTTTAGATTTTCATCATCGACTGAAGTGAAATCCGCCATCAATGGCTTATATTCGGAGTACAAGTGGCTTTCAAAAGAGATTCTTAAAAATTAGCAAAGTTAAGAAAACGGCCAAATTATAATACCGGAATTTTTAAATCCGGTAAAAATTTACCGGAACCGGAACCGGAAGGTGAAAAAATGCCGGAACCGGAACCGGAAGGTGAAAAAATGCCGGAACCGGAACCGGAATTCCGGTTGCACCCTGCTGGTTACTGACATATTTATCAGTTTCAACTACGTTGCATGCAATCTAGTATACATTAAGTAAACTGCAATTCAGTAATGCCAAAATTGTCGAATTTTGAATTCTCTAGCAAAACTTCGTGTCCAAGGTTCCGAACTAGCCACCCCTATTCGGGTTCTCTGGCAAAAAATTTTAACTGTGGAAGAGTAAGATGTACATGGGTACTTTGCTTTCAAATATATAGTAAAACACCATTTTCGTACTTTTTTATCGGAGAAAACATATATCAGCACTGTAAGTGATATAGTGCAGTGACCGTACCAACTGTGAAACTAGACAAATCTCTAATTTGAGTTATTTCGAAGATAGTTATAGCGTATTAATTACATAATATGTTTTTATGCTCTAGACGCTACAGTTATACGTTTATCTGGCGGTTCTACAAATGGGGATGGTTACGAACAGCTCAGCTCGGAACATAAAGAGATTTCAGACGATATTATTCCCGATGAACCATTTTCGCCGCTGCGTAAACATTTACTGGTAGGCTTTATTGGTACAACCCGCACTGTTCCTCTTTTGTATTAAATGCACTGTCATTGTTGAACAAAATTTCACGCGCATGTATTCATTGCCCGTTTGTATTATAACATTTAGTCGATTCTGCCTTATTTGAATTCTTTAGAATCTAAGTTATGCTTAGTTTGCGTGATAACAAGATTAAACCCTTAGTTTGCGTGATAACAAGATTAAACCAGGCGATTATTGGCAACTTATATGTAATTTTTGTCTGCACACAGGGACATATTTTTCAGTAAATCAACATAATTTATACGCATATTTGAAATATAAGAGGATCTTGCGTCCGTTTTAAGCCGGAGCATAAGGATGGTGTACTCACAGTTTAGCTATGTTTTCTGTGTGTTTATATTTTAGGCATTGAATACTGGTTCTGCGCGATCTCAAAAAGTTGCTGACCCAGAAGCTGCAACACGGTTGGCAGTGCGTTTGTTTAGATTGGATGGTTTCGATAGGAACGATGTTTCACGACATTTGTGCAAAAAGTATGTTCATTATGCTTTATTTTGATATGCCTTGTGTTGTGTTACTGTTAGCGTTGTGTTACTGCACTTGTCTGTATTGGGGAGAAAACCGTATTCGGGCGATGTTTTATTTAATTCCGAATTTTATTAATTCTAAACTAAACTTTATTTATTGTTAAGCTTATACTAAAGCTTTTTTATTGTAATAAACGTGTATTTTGCATTAGTTTTGTTAAATTAATGCATTAATCATTGTAATACCAAGTTTCTAGTTATCAAAGTAGACTTTCGTCTTCAAGATTGTCTGGAAAACTGGTACATACTGTCTAACTTTGGCAAATCGTGATCCTGATTTAGGTTGAGGTTTCCATTGAATTTGAATACTGAGGGCGTGCCAGAACATTACGCTTATTTGTGGATTTTTACTTTTCGTCGTGGTATTTCTAAATTTACTTGACATAACACCGTGTTGTCCTGTCAGGTCTATGCACAGTTAGTAATAAGTCGAGAACAATAAAAAGAAAAAGCATTTAGGAAAATTATTCTTAATATTTATAGCAGTACAACTGGATACCAAAAATGTCGTGGCTGAAGGATATTTAAATAAATATTTCGATAAAAACTGAAGTATAATCACGGTGTACTATCAGTCCTGCTTTAGTTTGTTATAATTTTGTTTTTCCAAAAGCTTTAGCGCAAACTGGGTGTCTTCGTATAAACTTTTAACCGATTAATAAGAGGAATTCCATTTGTACCCTTACCCTAGCCTTCTATTATTTTCAGCAATGAATTCAGTATGCTTGTGGCTCGTGAATACTTGCGCCAGTTTAATTTCGGCGGTCTTCGAATTGATGCTGCAATGCGAAATTTCTTACAGCGTGTTTGTTTGGCGGGAGAAACGGCAGATCGCGAACGAGTGCTGTGTCATTTCTCGAGTCGATATCATGATTGCAATCCAGGCATTTTTGAGTCTGAAGGTAACGAATCGTTTCCTGTGAATATTTGTGATCGTATCTTTTCAATTTTCGAAACCCAAGCACGTAGGTTTTCAGATAATAATAGGAATACCCGCTCAAAAAGTAGACAGTAGAAAAAGTTTTTAATTTTGATGCACGTGCACGACCGCTGTCGTTTATACAAAACATATAAATAAGTAAAAATTAACATTCTTGATAATTCATTTTTAGTTCTACTTCTTAGCTATCCGTTCAAAAATTTTTACAACTTTTACGAACCTTCTACACTAAAATAGTTAAGCAAACTTTCTTGTAAAACGTGATGCTTGAACTTTTGCAAAACCATCCGTATTAAATTTATAGACGCCGTGCATAACTTGACGTGCGCTTTGCTATTATTGAACACAGATTTACATGGACCTGTAAGTTTCAGTGTATATATTTAAAGTTTTGATTTTTTAACATTTCTGAGTTTAGTTCTACTACTTCGAAAGTACCCGGAACGGATTACACGGACGAATAATTTGTTTCACATGGTAGTAGAGCGCTTCCGAATATTACATTGCATTTTGGAGCAAACATCTGGTTAAAAGAAAATACAACCTTTTAGTTTTAATATCAGTTTGAACGGTCAGCATGAATGCGCCAGCGTTATTGAAATTTCTGCAGCTAGAACGTATTTTATTTTTATGATACCTTTTAGATAGATATTTCTAATTATGTGAAAAATTGAGTACTCCTTGCGTATGGTATTGCACGTACATATTACGCGCTTTAATATGTTTGACAGTTCAATTGATGCATTCTGGTCATTTCCTTGCTACTTTTGTTCGCGTTTCTCCGGGACCAGAGCCGGGAATAAAGACACCGTACCGTGGCAGCTGCCGGAATTGGTGCCAGTCGGACCTTCAAAATACCCATTTACTGGATGCATCGCAGAATCAACTATAGACTGTATTAAAATATTATCCCGGTACTCATTCAAAATTTAGTGTCGGTGCAGGGGTTATGCCCCGAGGCAAACTCATTCCTGCTCTAAACCGAACATTGTGAATTAGATTTGTTCACTTGTGATAAGTTTTGGCATGACGAATTACATATGTTTTAAAACAGTTTTCACTTTGTTATAGAATGTTGGAAAGAGGATGTCGTGCCACCAATTTATTGATAACTTGTCGTATGACAAACACCAGTATTCGAGAGATTTGCTGAAATCTCTATATCACGCAATAAAACGGTTGCCCATTGAATGGATAGAGTATGTTTGGGTGACCTTTGTAACTCTTGAACGCCAGTATGTTGCATAAATCGTGAAATTGCTAAATAATGCATTGCGAATTCTGTCTGGTATTTAGTGTTCAGAGGAGGTTTGTTTTTGTGGGCAGACCTCAGCGGTTTTTGATAAGAATAAAAATATTTTGATTCTTAGCAAGAGTTGCTACTGCATCATAAGGTCATATTACGCCATTTTTGATTTACACACCCGTGCGTGTCGTTTCTATCCATTTTCGTTTAGTCAATCTTTGAGTATATAAAGTTTCAAGTACATACACTGGATAGTATCTGCGAGCGTTTACAATGAAATATTTATTTAGTCATTTAGTGCGTTTTAAACCGTCGTATATATTAAACATTGGAACGAAAAACGAGATGAAATTGTAAGGAATTCTTGTTTTTGGTCAATTTATTTCTTCCTATTTTGTAGCTCAAAACAGTCTAGTGGCGGTGTATCTTGCAGCGACTCACAAATTGATCCGTCTTCTGGTGGTACTGCCAATATGGTAGAGTCGTTGGTTGACAGTCGATTTTTACAGGTATGCATATTGCAATAAAAGTAAATTATAACTGTGCTAATTTATTAGTGATTCGTCATTGGGTTTCTCCACGGCTTTTCATGCTAACTATATCCGGTTAAATCCTGGTATACAGTTTACTACATCAAAACTAAGTTTATTTCGAATCATTTGTTGATATTTTGTGCCATGGATATTATTATAATTTTAAACAGGTAAAATTTTGTGTTTTAATATTGATTCGATCTCGGTCCTCCGGCGACAAATCATACATTTAATGTTGCTTGCTCGCGAATTGTAATTATTTAATACTTGGCAGTGCCAGCTGCTGTTATACAGTGCATGGCATCTGCTTAAACTTCTTACACGACACATGTTTTAGATTCCGGATCCAGATTCTCAAGTTGAGTACAAGAAAGGTTGGATAATGCGCAAATCAGTTATTGAGACTGATGGGAAGCGAAGTACGTTACCATTGTCATCTGTCATATGCAATATGTTTTACAGAGTGCAGCCAGAATACCTACATCATTTGAAGTTTAGGCAAAATTTGGAATATGTTTTAAGGACAAAGTCCTCTGCATATTTCAACTTCATTAACGGAATTTATTATTCTATTTGTAAACGATCTTGTTAAGATCACGCCTATAGACAGTGCCTGCTTTTTATAAAACTATTAAAACATTTTGTTGGTTTCGAAAACATTATAGCTTGGAATACTCTGAGTATTATTAAAATTGAACATAAATTTTTAGTTCCTTTGGTTTATATCTTTCGATTAATGCTCTGGTCTTCTAATTAACTATCACATGTTGAACATATACACTGATAAACAAATTTGTCTGTGTTATTCTTAGCTCCAAGAGGTCGACGAGGCTGGAAAATGTTTTATGGAACTATCAAAGGTTTGGTATTGTATCTGCATAAGGTATGAAGTGAATTTCAATATCGTTAGAAATTGTTAATTTAGTATTTTAAATGAATTTGAAAAGTAAATCACCCTGCTCCGCTTTTATGTATTTTAAACAGAGTGGCATAAAGAACTGAAAGTTATACATAACGGTGTTTTGTTGAAACTTCTAAATTAAGATTATACCTGGGCCGTATTTTAGATTGTTAAACCAAGCACAATTGGGAAGTATTGCGTGGCACATACCACAGTCAGAATTACTAAGCTTAATTCACCCTTAACATCAGTCTATAAATTCAAGCTTGTTCTGTTTACTTATTTTGCAATATTTTAATTTCGTTATCAGTCTACCATCACCAATCCAAAACACATAAATCTCTTAAATTTAAAAATTTTTGATATACGAGACACAATTGTGCCTAAATTATAATCTTTGTGATATGAAACATCAACACTAATACTTTGATTTTAATTATTCAAATCTATTATTTAATCTGTAATTGGTTTTTGTATTTGTTTACGTCGTTGGTTTTGCTTGGTAGCAAGCTGTACTGATATCTGTTAAGCAAGTACATATTTTTGTTGTAGACAGTAAACAGGATTCCCTTTCCGGTTAAAATTCCGATTCAAAACGCTTTCCGATTAGAAGTTCTATCCGAATGGAACTGGAGTCCTGAAAGTTTCCACGTTGTCATTGTTATATAGATGTTACAGTTCGAATAAACGTTTATATTTTTGGTAGCGAGAAGGGCTGTAATTTTTTTAACTACGCTAAATAACCGAAATTAGTCTGCCAGCTTTGCACAATGCGCAAAGTTAGCGAAAGCAAAAAGATTTCTATGCAAATTTTCTATTCATAGAACGAAGAACAATCAATCGCGTGTATTTCCTAAGAAATTATTGCAAACAAAGTAATGCTGGAAATTAGCGCAAAATACGTATGTGGGGCTTCCCAGCTTTAATATATAGATATTCCGTAATGTGAACAGCTTTAATATATATGTAGTAAGTTAAAATTCATGCAGTCGGAAAGTTTATAATTCCGATTCGTTTCCAATTTAGCACATTGTACTGTTGGTTTCAGGACGAAAGCATGTTTCAAAAAGGAGCATTCCAAACCTTTGCAAATTGCATTCGCATTCATCATGTATTGGCAACCAAAGCATCGGACTATGCGAAGAGAATGAATGTATTTCGTCTCATGACTGCTAATTACGGAGAATATCTTTTTCAGACAAGGTTTGTACTCCAAGTCGCTTATGTTTTGGTTTCGTTTTTGTTTTCACTTCTGATTATTCAGTTCTTTTTTAATGCATGTGATTGTTTCAAATGTTTTGATCGAAAGCTAACTGTATTAATATCAGCTCTACGAAACATCATTTTACGGCGAAGGAAAAAATTGTGTGACGTATATGTATGCAAATTGACTGCGGATATATTTTGGTTTTATTTCGAAAAAATGATGTACGTAAATTTATCTTGTAAGACATGAAACCGCGCCCATGATAGGACAGACGCTATGTATATAAAATAAGTGAGACGCTACCCAGAAACTAGTCTGTTCGAATATAATAACTACACACATAACACTGTAATGAAACACCGATGGCGGTCATTTTTTATTAACGCCAGTTTGATTTTGCTTCTCCCTTCTTTTGTGAACGGTAAGGTGATTGTTGATTTATTTTCAGCGATCCTGCGGAACTTGATTCTTGGATTGATTCTCTCAACTACGTCTCGGCTTGCTTTTCTAGTCCACCGTTGCCGGCGCCTGTTGGTTCTCGTGTCAATTATTGTAAACTGGTGTTGCCAAGTACACCGTCAAAATTGCCATTGGTAGGTTTTATTGTGTAAAATGCGCTTTGCCTTTCAATTGTTTGGCCTTGGTGAATGATTTGTTTTGCGCTAAGTTAACCGTGTAGAGATGTAATGGCTCGTTACTTTTAGGGCCATCTATTTTTCCGCGAGGCTGTAACAAAGTAGACTTTAGCTTTGGGCTAATTTTTGCTGAAGTTCAAACTTGTAGACTCTTCCTTACACTGAGGCTTAGGCTTTAGAATTTAGTTAGGCTGCTGTTACGTCTCTAATCGTAACATTGGCAGGAATAATAAACGACTGATCGTAATCGACCGGATATCCGATTTCGGTGTAATATCTGGCTCAAAAGCAACATCCAGCTGAGGTATCTTTCATAAGCATACCAGATATGGAATATTTGCTGCTGTGGCCCCAAAATCATAAATAACTGTTTGTTACTAGTAGAAACTTTATTTGCTATGACTGCAATTCCGGGCAAGACAACCATCTTATGTTTTTGACATTTGTAAAATGAACAATTTAAGTTAACAATTACCTTTAATTAAATGAAAATATAAACTTTTTTGCGACTTAAATACTTCCAACAGTGTGCAAATTTACGTTTCAATATCCAGTAACCATCCGATTAGGTTAAAAAATTCACTATTCAATTCCGGTATCCGGCAAATGAATATCCGGTCGAACCCTTGCTGCAGCTGCTCAATTGCACTTTCATTCAATTATGCTTTAGCCCGAACAATTACGAGAGCATGAAAAACGAGTCAGTGAGATGAATGCCAAATTGGAAGAGCTTCGTGCAAATCCCCCAAGTCGTGCTGCCAAATCTCAAGTCAAACAAGAGTTTTCAGAAGTTGAGATATTCTATCAGACAGAGGTATGTGTATTTTTGATTACATAACTTAAATTCTTCAGAGAACATTTTTGTGAAGTATTAAACGCGAAAATTCATACCTGACAAATGTTAAGCAATTATATAAAATTATCATACGCGGAGCTGTATGAGGTGCGTAAAATATAAGTAGCGCATAAAATAAGTATATTGTGAGAATTTTGAGTTCCATTGCTTTGCCTAATTTTACAATATTTTACACCAGTGCATCTTTCAAGTATGCATATCATATTATGATTCTTCATTGCTTTTTTTGTTTTTATTGATTTAAGCTTACGCGATATAAAACTTACGTTCGCCTACTGCGTGCCAAACTTAGTGAACACATGTCCGGTACGGCTGCTTCTACTAACCAACATTTCATAGCTCAAGGTAGCTCAGCTAACGCGTTAGCCGATGCTGGCTTACCACGTGAAAGCGGATATTCTACGTCAGGCACAGCTAATGTAATTTTACGCCGTGATGATGTAGAGTTAAATCAAGGTGGAACGGCGCCATTGGCAGGGTTTGATCGACAGGTATCTGCGGAAGTTAGTACAATAGTACAACAGCCGGGTAATGCCTCGCAGTTATCTGGACACTTCCGTAACTATGCTGATACTGGCGTTGTTCATCAAAGCAATACAACTAATTCGGCAGAATTTCAAGATGAATCAGCGAATTCTTGTCATTCCGACCGGCTTAGTTACAAAACGGCAATTTACAATAGTGTTGTTGATAGGAATGCTTCGTATGAAACATCACTTTGAGTTGTACTTAGGAACTATAATATGTTTGTACGGATATCTTCCGTAACTATGCTGATACTTGCGTTGTTCATCAAAGCAATACAACTAATTCGGCAGAATTTCAAGATGAATCAGCGAATTCTTGTCATTCCGACCGGCTTAGTTACAAAACGGCAATTTACAATAGTGTTGTTGATAGGAATGCTTCGTATGAAACATCACTTTGAGTTGTACTTAGGAAGTATATGTTTGTAGGGATATTTATGTTTTTAAAGCTGAAAGAATATTTAACTCTGAAGTGTTTCTGTTCAGATTTGCATACTTGCACCGAAATTTCACTTGAACCTTAACTGTGTTCGCTGTTGCCACTACTGATCTACGAACGACGTTTTTCGTTTGCTTTCCTCGCAGCTGATAATGTATTACAGCTGGCTGCCTAAATTGTAAAGATGTGTTTAAAGGAATAAAATCAACCGTTTTAGCAACAGGTATAAGCGAGATACTAAGTATTTGTTAATTCTGATCTCTGTTGGAAAACTGTCTTTGAGAGGCATCAACTTTTGTTGTAGTTTAGGGCTGTTTGATAGTTGTTAAGTTTGAATTTTAGTATTTTCCGATAATACTCTCTTAGCGACTAATACTCTTTTAATAACAACGTTATCTCTAAATAATAAATGATGCTGTGTTTGTATTTTATTGTGTATCTAGTCTTTTTGAGTTATGCGGTACTAATTTGTTTTATCTGACGTTGCATTTTGTTGAGGTATGTAGTTAGTTTTGTTATTTCATTTGAATTAGTTAATATTGTATAATTGTCGAATAGTGTTAAAAATTTAATCATGCACAGAATACGAAATAAGTAAGCGGTTAGTAAAAATTATTCATGACTTTTAAAATGCTGACTAGTTTAAACCTAAGCCTAAAGTGTGAGCCTAAACATGGTGATAATGTAAGAATATACTAAACACTGTCGATGGACTGTCACGATGTATTAAATTAACACTAGTGTGGGGAAGTAAACAAGTAACTCAATTTTCGATACCTACGTTTCCGTTGCATTAGAAAACTTATGACACTTTTAAGTGCCCTATAGAGTGTAGTTTACATTGTTCGTTGCTTTGTTCACTGTAGGCATAAATACAGGTCATTTGGTTTTAGTAATTAGGTTTAGTCAACATCATGTAGGGTTTGTGGATTTGCAAGTACGTACTAATTGTTAGGTGGCCGCAAGCGTTAGGAGACTTCACAATTTACCTTTTTTAACAAACTGACAATAACTATGAAATACAATATGTAATGGTGCATAATGGTTTGCTCGCCTCGCAGCCAGTGCTTGAAAATTGCTTCTTTTGCATGTGTTTATATGGTTAATGTTTTTATTGTGTGTTGGCAAAGAATGCAACCCATAAATTGAACCATGATTTTGATGTTTTTGATGAACAACAAAACATTCTGAAGCTTCTTTCTCGATTTAGCTTCATGGTGTATTCGGCCAATGTTACTTTAAAGGGCGTAACAGTAGATTAAGCGTATTCCTAAGCCTAAGCGTTGCAAGAATGTGTTCCTAAGCCTAGCCTAAGCAAAAAAATGTAGTCTAGAATCTAAATGTACTGTTTGTAGACCCACCAGAAATCTGGACGCCTCTTAATGTAACATGGGCTGTATATACTGTGTTTTAAAGCTTGTTTTCTGAACGATCTCGAACTTGTTCATTGGTTGTTGATTAAGATATGGCCAATCTATAGAACAGGGCCGGAACAGTAGTATACGCATATTTCTAAGCCTAAGCATAAGCCTAAGCGTTTGGATGAGTCTGTTCTTAAGCCAAACACTAAGCCTAAACCTAAACCTAAGCAAAACGTTAGTGTAAAGCGTAAACTGACTCTATTACAGCCCGGCCGGAAAACGATCCGGCCCTGTTCTATACATGGGCCGAAGATGTTATACACACACAATATGACGTTTGACATTGGTATATGCGTTTACAGTTAGCATCTAATGCAAACTATTCCAAAAATCAATTGAACATGGAAAATTGGAAGTGATTATAAACTCTATATCGTTGTTTCAAAGACTATAAAACTTTTTGTACAAGTTTAATAAATAATATGTCTGTAAGCGCAAATACATCCTCTTAGCCTTCAATATATTGTGTATGCAAAGAGAATGCGTCCTGCGATGATTGTAAGATTAATTGCTCATCAGTCCGAGAGACTGGCATTTTGTGAGAATATGTTTATGTACAACACAGTGGAATTCGATCGCCCACACGGCTTGTATAAAAAGCTTTTCGAAATAATCTGGGTGTTATTGCGGTTTGCCAATCTCTATAATCGTGGTAGTTAAGGGTTGGTGCTAGATTCGAAAGAACGGCGAAAATTCAGCAACAATGTATAGAACTATTTAATATTCGGGCTGTTGTATATATATACTTCTTTCACAAGCTTTGGCTTAATAATTAGAGTCGCCGCTCATCGACGAGTCGCCGCCCATCTAGAGTTTCGTTCAGATTTCGGAAAAGGCGTGTCAAAACTTAAACGTTTAGCTGAGCCTAAATCCTTAAGTACTATTAAATGTGGGGGGAAACGCGTACAAGCGCCAATAAATTTAAACTAAACCACAACAATGCTTAGAAAAATTCTAGCTTTGTCTACCATGAAAAATGTAGTGTTGGTGGTGCGATTCGAAATTGCAACTCACTCTTAACACCGAATCGTTGCTAGAGAAACACTGTGCTTGCCTCGAGCAGGATTACAACCCGGGCCCTCGTGTTAAAGTTAATTTTTAAGCTGTTCCACTGACGTTGTAATCGGTGTGCAGAAGATGTCTGAATTTATCCGTTGTGTCAGGATTAAACAAAGACTATTCGCGGTTTTAGATAAAACGTCATTTTGGTTAAGGCCATTATAAAGAACAGGGGCGGAACAGTATTATAAGCATATTTCAAAGCCAAAACCTAAGAATGAGAATCAGCATATACCTAAAGGGTAAGCCTAAACCAAGCAAAAAATTAGTCTAAAGCTTAAGCTTACTCTAGTACAGTCCCACAGAAAAACGTAAAAAACGTTCCGCCCCTGATCTTATCGTGGGCCTTGGTTAGCATATTTATATGCTATGTTTTTCGTCTGTAAAATACTTTTGATTTTTCGCCCAAAATCTTCTCTTCGATGCTAGTACCGATACAAAACTAAGTGGCCCATGTATAGAACAGGCCCGTAACAGTAGTATAAGCATATTCCTAAGCCTAAGCGTATAGATGAGCCTATTCCTAAGCCTAATCCTAATCCTAAGCAAACTAATTAGTCTAAAGGTTAAACTGACATAGCCCCTCCAGAAAACGATCCAGCCCTGTTCCATGCATGGGCCAACTAAGTTATAGAAGATAGAATATGTGAAATGAATTACATGATATAGGAACTTTGGTGTGAATTGGGGTATGTGTACGATTAGCATGCGGCGTAACAGGATGAATATTTAAGGCTTTAGTGTTATTTTATTTTAATGCCAAGTGTGTGCTCGTGAATTGTTTTGTTACGTTGTGTTATTTGACTACTAAACCAGATTGGCGTGTATTTTATAAACCGAGCGATTTGCAGCACATTAATATATCAAAATGGCTCAAGTTAAACTGTGGATACACAAAGCATAAGACCAGGCCACAATGATAGTTGAAAGTTTATGAATGATCAACGTACATCCGGGCAAAAAATATTGGTTTAAAAATGCCCAACTGAAAAGTTTTTCCGGCACGCGTTCGTTTGGACTGACGGGCTTCCAAGAATTTTAAGGAAGTGTACGTCGTGTTGAAGCTGTATCGGGACGTGATCTAGGTTTCGTTATAGCGCCCAATTTGCGGGGATTAATAATTTAATGCGAAGCTATATATTTATTATTTACGTTCTTCAATGCGTTTTGAGCAGCTCATTGAAATCAGAATCGGGTTAGAAATTTTAAAGCCGGTGGTTGGGTTCATTTTGATGTTACAATATATCACATAACTGAATTCGCTTCCCCCGGAAAATTTTGGGCTAGCAACAAGCCATTTTCACCCTATACCTAAATAATCGATCCCAGCCCAAATTTCTCCCTGGGAATCTGGAGCTGACATTAGACCAAATCTTTGCCCGGCCGTCTACGGTTGACCTTGACATTTTAGACCGAATTTTCCCCAAAATGTGTACGTGGCTAAAATTTCTCTCCGAAAATCTTGAATCGACATTTCTAATCCGACTTTTCTACCCAATATTCAGTTGCATGAGCTTTAAATTTAAATTTACAGCTTAATAATGGTTTCCGAAGAAGAGGCGTTGAGCTAGCAAACCAAGTTAAACGAAAATTGCGATCGATAACCGCATAATTCAAGATAAAAACGTTGAAATATCTGTTATTTAACTCTTTCTCACACATGAATATTTTCTATTTCCCCTGAGACCTACTTTTATGCTAGGATTCGAACTCCAGTGACTAAAGTGGGAGGCGTATACGATCACCACTCAGCTATAGGAGCTTGACGCTCGAGCACGAGGGGCTCTTACGTCTTGTGGTGATGGACTATCTATACGTGTTGCAATTGTTACACACGGTGCGATATTTACTATTAACGTATATACACTGCATTGAGTTGCCTACATTTTTTCGCTTAATAGCGAAGTATACAGCTTCTGATGTTACGATGGGTTCTGCATTAAGCACCATTGCTTAAAAACTAAGTGCTCAGAATAAAACCAATTACATTAAATTACTATATATCTTAGCATTGCGACCTCTTTCTGTATGAGAGTGGTAGAACCGCAAATAATATATAACGAACGAATAGTGATTGTTGGAAGTCTGAAAAACTCAACATTAAATTCCATATATCCGAAATAGATAAAAATTCTACCGAATCCGGATGTCGATTTTCAGCTGAACTCGGAGGCACCCTCAGATTGCACACGATTGAAAGAATAAACAGGAACAACCTATAAAATTTTAACACTTTTGTATTGGCCAATGTTACTTTAATGGGCGTAGCAGTAGATTTAGGGTAAGCCTAAGACTATGCGTTACAAAAATGAGTTCGTAAGCCTAAGCCTAAGCAAAAAAAATGTAATCTAGAATCTAAACCTACTCTTTTATAGACCAACCAGAAACCTGTGCGCCCCTTAAAGTAACATGGGCCCTTATATTGACAGAAAGGTTGGTTTGTATTTATATATCAACGTGCTTCCCTTAGTTAATGTTTTAGCAATATTTCAATTAGAAAACAGGCAAAACTCGAGCCAATAATTTAATAGAAACAAATCGTCTCTAAAGCAGAACCAGATATAACATGAACCCCGCATTATCACCTCTTCCAAACAGTAAACGGTTAATATAATTTCGCAATAAATATGACGTTGTCAAAAACACCACTAAACACAACCAGCACCATTTGAATCTGTGTGTGTTGTCCGTCTGCTGTAGGATATTACTAGTGGACCTATTTAGTTTCTGAATTGGCAAAAACTAGCGAATTTATGAGTTTTGAAGTATTACTTCGTTTGCGAACCGGCTGCAACCATTTTAGCCGCAGGGTTTTTGTTTGAAAACTTCTTCAGTGCTTATCTCATATAAACTGAGACACGCTTGTTTGCTGTCAGTATTGTGTGGAAAACGGTGCTATTTGATTGGATAGTGGTGTACAGAACTTTTGCATAAAACCGAGATATAAAGTTTGAAATGATAGCTTGTAGCAGTTGTGCTTATCAATTCTAAATGATGTTCTTGCCGTGTTTATATATATGTCGCCAGTCCCGTAGCCAAGAGAAGCCAGAGAGGGATCAGACCCCTTTGGAAAAATATCACCACCCGCTTGAAAATTTTCAGCCTTGCTTGTAAGTCATTGAAAACCCTTGAATGCGCCTCCTGAAACATTTTTAGCACCCTCTAGAGTGGTAAGCTGGGTACGGGTTTGTATGTTGCTTTTTTCATGAAAACATTTGATATGGGTCCAATTTCACGGAAGGATACAATTAAGATACTATTTTCTAAAATGAAACATTGACAGTTACATATGCGGCGAATTTTAAACTGTGCAATATTGTGCGACAATTTTTCTAAAATTGAGTAACGAACCATACGCAGACAAGCCACGGGCCCGCAGCCAAGGGACCGGGGGAGGGCTCAGCTCCTCCGAAAAAATCTTGCCCCACCCTACAAATTTTTTATGACGAGCCAGCAGCGAAAATTTTTCATGCAGCGTTTATTTCAAATTAGCAAAGTTCAAAAAGTTGGTTTTGCTTAAACAGAATATCTCCAGTTTCTATCTACCTGCATTCCATACCCAATTTCCGTTAAGCCCTATTCACACGTGCAAGTTTTTACTACGACAACTTGCAGCTGCAAATTACACGCAGAACATGCATATTTTCATCGGCCAATGAGATTGCGGGTGTAATAAATTCATTGAACTTGCATGGTTATTTACACCTGGGAACTAAAATTTCTAGCTTTGATTTTTAATGAATTTTATTCGCAGCTGAAAGTTTTCCGAACGGGATTTTGAACAAAACTTGCAAGTGCAAGTTGCAGCTTCAAGTTCTGGCAGCAAAAACTTGCGCGTGTGAATAGGGCTTTACACAACAAAATGCTTCTAAATTGTTTGCACTAAATTGTACGGCAGAAACACGCATTTTATTTTTACCGTGCGGAATAAAACAACCTCTTCATCTTGCCAATTCCTCTTGTCCACAGATAAATTTAAAATCAACCTGACAGCTTTTTATGTAAATTGTGTATACAATTTACCTAATCGCGGTTCGATGTTGAATATATTTTCGAAAAAAATTTATTCAGAATAAAACTACTGTGATTCCAAATTCGTATTTTGACTCATGATGGAACGTAACAACAACCGTCAAATCTTCAGCAGTCTTCATACAGAGTAAAATATTGACTTTTATGTATAATTTTCTGCTGTGACGCGTGGTGAAATATAGGATCCAATGCCATGTATAGCGGACAGAGGGCGTATACTACGGACGGAAAAAGGGGACATATCCATCCCAAAGTATTGACCGAAGGTAAGATAAAATCACGTTTAACAAGTTATTAAATAACTCACTGGGTTCCACGGGTCAAAAAATATTTTTCACACAAGGTTGTACCCTGAACAACGAAAGACCTGTCTACGCCCCTGCTAGCAGACGCATAATTGAGTTTATAGTTTGAGTTTGCAGTGCGGCAAAAGTGGTTGCCGGCATTCAACCAAGCCAATGGCAGATGGAGAAATTTTTGACGGGGCCGCGTAATATTTGACAATGAAACACCTCGCTAGCGAAGTGACCAACAACCCAAGTACGATTTTAGTCCTGAATAAACTACAAATTGTTGAGTTGTGTCCATCCGATTGGACATTCAAACTCTCTTTTGCAAGCCCCATGGCCAGAATTGTCCCTTGAATCCGCCAATGGACCAATCCCACGAGCGTGTTACAAGTTTCTGGTTATCGGTTATTTTTGCAAATCAAGAGTGCATAATGTAGTAGAATTAAGGCGTTTTTGACAGTTTTATTCAAGAATTAGGTTTAGTTGGCTAAATAAGCGTTGCGGTATTTCGTTATTTCTAAACTGTTTAGCGATAATTTTTACATAAAAGCCATTTATTTGAAAACTTGGTAGCGTCTGGTTCAAATAACTTTAAATAATTGCGATATATTTTGTTGTTTTTCACAGACGATGAGCAGAACGCTTCCCCTACTTGTCTGGTGGGTGCAACTAGAGCTGAAGAATACTGCAAGGTTTATAACAATTTTGTTGAAAGCGAAACAACTGAAGATGACGCGAAAGTATATATGTCGTAGTTCAAGGCGTAATTCACCCCGATTCGGAATTGGACAAGTCCAAAGCGGAATTACGACTTTTGGTAAACCCACAGAGAAAATATGTCTGATAAAGCTGCGCGTTTTCTGATTGGTTACTTTAATATTGTCGTAATGTAGCTTGATTTTTCTTTGCTTGGTGAAACAAACTGTTTAAAAGTCAACAGGTAGCGATTACTTAGCCAACTAGAAAAGTGTGTTTGAATCAGCTGATCGTATTTAAGCATGGTATTAAGGTAGTAACTAATCACAAGGCGTGAACTTATAGCAGAGAAAGAATTCCGTCTTGGGCTAATCGAAGTTGTAATTCCACCCTGGACAAGCCCAATTCGGAATTGAGCTGAACTACGGCTTGGCATACGTCATATACAGTTAATGAAATAATGTTGAATTTCCAAAATTTAGCAAACATTACAAAACTGTTTAAGCTTCTTTTTTAAAATCAGGGCAATTATATTTTAGAAATCGCTTCAAAAGTTTAACAATCTCATTAAAAGGTACAACATTTATGAATATAAGAAAAATTTCTCGCTAAACTTTCACTGGAACTGCACCTCCGACTGTACCCTGCAAGCGTACATTCGGAGGCTGTAAAAGCCGAAACCGGAGCCGAAGGACGGCAAAATTACTTTAAAAACTGCATAATAGTAAATACAAACAAGCTCAATGTACTGTAAAACTTGCTTAAAAATTCGAATATCTTTCCTACCAAAAATTTCACGAATTTTCGAGAGAAAGCTATGCCTGACTCAACGTTTGAATGTTTGAAATCAATTTTTTTCTAAAACCGGAGTTGGAGGCAGTCGTCATCCAGTTGTTGCCGTATTGTATGTTTTGACTCAGAATTTGAAGATAATTCCAAAATTAAAATTGTTTCATGAAAATAATCTCAGCATGGAAGCTGTAATCTGCGGGGTATCGAAAAAAATTGGCTACACTAGAAAACACCAATTAATGTCTTGTAGTCTGGCAAAGCATCACGGCTTTCGAACCTCGTTTGGTCACAGCCCACCCCCCACCACTGCCTATAACATTATTGCAGCGTTATTCTAACAAGTTTGAATCAACTTGTCGACGGCATGACACTGCTTAAAACGCTTTGCTAGCCATAATTGATTAACTTATATTATCTTCGTTTCTTTGGGAATCTTCGCAATTATCACTTGTCAATCTTTTTTTGTTGTACACGAATAGTATATATATGAAACCCTTCTGAACTAACGGTAGTTTTTTTAGTGTTACCAGAAACAAGCACTATTGCATGCATGGTTCATGAGAGCACACGACAGGTGTTTGCGTGCCGAATGACAAAAACCATTTTCTCACGTACCATACCAGTTATTTCTTATACTGTCAAGGGCGTAGCCAGGGGTTGGTTCAGTTATCAAACTCGTGGCTCTTTTGGATTTTTTTGGGCAAACGATTCTTAGATACTTTTTTACAGTTTGTGAAACAAAACGCTACTCGCTAAGGGTGTTACAGAACGTAACCCCGTGGGTCGCCAACTCTTAGCTGCACCCAAATGTATGCTGGGAGTTCAATTTTGCCCTCTTTTAATAATAGAAAATAGCGTTCATAAAATGAATCCAGATGTTAGTTTTGTTACACGTTTTCTTTTATTTCAGCTTCTTAATCTTTCATCGCTGGTGTCGCGGTTGATAGAAAATTATTTATATTTTTCTGTATTTATTACTAGTCACAAGTGTTTTTGTTCACCAAGCATGTAGGAATATATTCGATTGAATATTATGTTTTACAGCACGAAATACCGCAAACTTATTCGCAGGGTATAAATGTTGAAGTAGTTTGCAGGTTAAAAGTTTCAGTTGAACCAAACGTACACTGTAAAAATGGGCAGTCAAATTGACTCTTTCGGAAATAGGCTTTTCCTGACCACACAAACTGAGTCAAATTCGATTCACTGAATCGCTCAGTGAGTCCAATTTGACTCTGGCGGAGTCAAATTTGACTCAGTTTGCGTAGTCAGGAATGGCCTGTTTCCGAGAGAGTCAATTTGACTCCCCATCTTTTACAGTGTAATGACAGGTTAAAAGTTCATGCTGGTCATGAGATCCGAACGAATATTGCGGTAGGGAGTGAAAGTTGGTTTCAGCAAAGGCGTCAAATAAATTGTTGTATCTGTTAAGCTTAGCAATTTTTAATTGACTATATAAAAATTGTTTTGGGAACCCAGGATGTTACAGCGGCACAGCAGATACCTTTCAGTTCTTAGTAGGAAAGTGAATGACGTAATTTTGCTCAGTGCGTAGGGTTAAATACTTTTGCTTACTGTCCATAAGGACAACTTCTCTTTCGTTAGGGGAACCGTTTCATGCCCCCATAAACGAAGTTAAACCTAAGTTTCAGTCTTTTGAGCGTTAATTTTAAAATCGTCAGTATGGCATCTCAAGCGCGGATGTTTTGTTTAAATTCATACGTACTGGACCACAGAACTGAACAACTGGGGTAAAATAGTTTCCTTTGTTCGATATCTTAGGGTTACGATATAGTTTTTGTGCTGTGCGACACCAGGTGTTTTACAAGTTCTGGGAACTTGAGTGTTACCGTTTTAGACAGAAGCACTTTTCCCGCAGGGTTCGCAATATATAAGGAGTGATGCCGTAGTGGAAAATAGAGTTCAGTTTGAAAATACAAAATTTTAAGAATTCAGTTTCCAAACCGAAATAAAAGATTTAACAAACTCGTGAATTAGGCGAAATTGCTTCAAATTTTCAACCATCGGACGGGCTCACCGCCATGGGGGTAGGTCTCAGCCCCCTGGAAAAATTTTGACCCCCCTAGAAAACTGTCATCATTGCGTGTTGGTCATGGAAAACCCTTGAATGCCACTCCTGAAAAGTTTTTAGCTCCCGTAGCAAGCTGAGTTGACTCGGGCCTGCCATCTGGTCGCTTCTTATTGTGGACCCTGTATCAGAAGCATACTCTCTACATCCTGCCCGCGCGTCGCATTACTACCTGTGTTACTGATTTAGGATTGCGCTACACTTGACGTTCGGCGCTGTCCGTCACCATACGTTATCGTACGTGAGTTATTTGCGTACGATACTGCACGCTGACGGACGGCGCCGTACGGGTGACGGACGGAGGCGAACAACGCCGCAGGTCACAAAAAGTATAGCGCAACCCTATTACTTTCCATGACTAATTGATTCAATTGTAAACTGAGACCACCAATAGCGTTAGGTTTTAAATTTTTTGCTGCAAAAGAAGTATAAAAGTTTATGCATCAGTTCAGTTAATTATTAAATATGGGAAAATATGGAAGTTTAAATTTTTGGGTTTTTAATATTTGTCAATCTATAAATATAGCGACTAATGGATTCATTTGATTTAGAATATGGTTAGGATTACTGCTTTGTCTAGCAGGGACATCGTTAGAATACTGGATTTGCATGTGCAACCTGGTTTTGAGTAAAGACATTGTTTGTGACAGTGTGACGCGATTAAGCAATATTCTTGCTTCTACGTGTAATACAATTATTTTGGGGCATTGAGGGTGTGCAAACCCCTTTGCCGTGAACTGCTGGCACCCTCGTTGTTCAGTTCAATATTGTTCTAAACCTCGTCAGAAAGGTGTTGGAAAAACTACTGGATTAAGAAAGCTGTTGACGGTTTAAATATCTCTACGATTCTAATTTAAATGTTCGTTGTAGTGCAGAAAGACATAGTTTTAGTTTAGTTTAACCGTTTAAACAGGTACATTGTTGTTGATGAGGGCGATGATTTAAAATGTTATAGCCATGTTATTTTTATATATCAGGGTGCGACCGGATATCCGACACCAGCTCCGGTATTTTAACTTACCGGATGTGTTTTTAAAAATAACAAAAAATTGCAACCATCTTCTTGTATTTGTGTCTAACTGCCATGGAACTGATTGATTTTTACATATTATTTCTGGCATGCATGCACTGTAATTGTCTGCATATGTCCGTGTACGTTTGAAACTTTATTGGTTTACACTAAAGTTGGAAAACCTGATAAGTGACCAGCGATATTTGAACGGCGTAGCAGTATTTCAGCGTATTACAATTCCTAAATCTAAGCTTAAACTTCAGCGTTAAAATAAGTCTAAATCTAAGCCCAAGCCTAAGCGAGAATAATAGCCTCAATCCTAATCACGGATGGGCGGCCTTGATTCAAAACCAAGACCCGAGACCGAAAACCGGCCACGAAAAGTCTCTGCCCAAAATGAAATTCTGGCTTCGTTCGTGCCGCATGGAAACTGCTACCAGTAGAATTTGTATTTACCATTGATTGTATTCATTTCTCATAAACCAGAAAAAGTTTTCAACCACATAAAAACATTGATTACTCGTGTCTAATTTGACATAACGTTGTTTTAGCTGATTTGTTGCGGTATTCGTTCATTCAAAATTGAAAACCTGTGAGCTAATTTTTCATTAAATACTACATTTACTTGATGTTGCCGGGGATTTTTTTTCGCTGTGATTCCTAACAGAACGTTATATTCGATGTAGGACTACATGTTTTTGTTGGCTCTGACGTATTAAGTGACACGAATAAGAGGGGGTAACAAGAGGGAGTCCCCATTTTGAGTCCCAATCAACAGGAGTCTGTATGCTTAATAAGAGTCCATAGGCGGATAGAGTCCCTAAATCCTAATTAGTGTTCATAAATGTCAATTATCTCTAATTGTAGTACTAAACCGACTCCAGGCCCAAATAAAGTTGAGTTCGAAAATTTAAAGCATACTTAAGATTTGAAAGTACATTCCTAAGTATAACCTTGCATCTTTGAAAGTACATTCCTAAGTATAACCTTGCATTATCGCTCAAGCTTTTGATGCAAGACAAAAAACGTTTAATTCAACGGATAGTTGAAATACCGGATATATATCAGTAACGAAGGGTGGCGGAGGGCGGGTTAAAAAAATAACAACCCGTAACTGAACAGCACGCTTTCAACTAAAAATTTTCTGCTAAAAACATGGTATTAGAGGCGTTAAGAATTGTGGTCAAAATGCGATCGCAAAACCAATGACCAATATTTTAATCAAGTCTACAGTATTTATACATAATTATTCAAGTGCTCAGCATTTTAAATTTACACAACTAGGAACAATGCAATATCGAAACTATGGCAGCGGGAGGATGTATTTTGACCAACCAGCCCTGTCGTGCTAAAAGTTTTGCTGTAAAAACGGTTCAACTAGAAACTTTTGTCAAATAGATGTAAAATATAACGAGATTAGTGCCCAAATTGATAAAATTTGCACCTTTGACGTCAATGTTAAAATACCGATAACCTTACTAAAACGGGTACTAATGTTGTATGATTTCGGCACACACAAAGGTATCCTGTCGTACCGGAAAATCCTTGATCCACCACTGGTACGATACGTTTAAGATATCAATGTGTGATGAGCAAACAAATAAAAGTATTTCTAGGCAGAATTAAATTTTGACTTCTACTCTTGCTATCCCGACACCAGCAATCCGTTAAAAAACAACTAGTTACCCTCATAGGTAGTGAATTATAAGCTAATTTTATTTAACACCAATCACTGATTTACCTTAATTTTCGGCTTTGGCCGCTCGTTAAACCCTATTATTAAACTGTCGCATTTAATCAAGACTAGACTGTTTTTCACTGTTTATGCTGCCGATTCCCTACTGAATAGTACCTGTCGCATACATGGTACCAGTACAACTGAATGAAAGTAAACCCAAATTTTCTATGTGTTTAGACAACTTGTTTAGTTCTCTTCAATCATAACAACGCAACCGACTTGCAACAGTTTTTGAGTAGCAAAAAATCAAGTTTCAAGTTGGCTTGTAAACTGAGACTATAAACCATGATTTCAATTTAGGTGGGTGCAATTGCATGTGTAGAAATTGTTCACGAGCAAACGTAGTGGGTGAGTAGGTGATTTTGAGCTGCAATAATGCAACCTGCAGCTTGAAAAAGCATCCTTTTTGGTGTTTTTTTCAGATATTTCAAGTGGCAATGTTTTCCCCATTATACCAATCTGATTTATTCTCAAACTTGTACGGTTTTTCAGTAATCCATTCATAAAATTGAGGCAGTTGGGTTCGTAAATGAAAAGGTATATTCATAATGTCGCTTTGTAGCCGTAAATTATAATTAGTTTTTTTACAAGTATTAAACCCGGGCCCCGAAGCCAAGGAGAGTGGCAGGAGGGCTCAGCCTCCCCTGAAAAATGTTGGCCTCCCTGGAAAAATTTCAACCTTGCTTGGAACGCATTGAAAATCTTTGAATGCCCCGCCTGAATATATTTTAGCCCCCCTAGTAAGGTGAGCTGGCTTACGGACCTGATTAAACCGCGAATTTGCGCTATTGTGTTGTATTTTCGCGTAGTTTTAATGTCCATATTATCTGAACATGCATTAATTTTACTGAATCTTTTGGTGAAGTTTAGAGGAAAATGAACATGGAATTCAAGCTGGTTTTTAGAGATTTATTTCTAAGCACCGCGAAGCACAAAAATGAAATTTTTTTAAGTTTAAACGCTTTATGGCACTGGATTTCAGGGGCAGTTACACTATGAGATAATGGAGATATCAGAACTTCCCAAACGAAAGTGGGAAAAGAAGAAAAAAATAATTTTTTTTAAGTTTAAATGGGGTTTTGTTGTTTGGTTGTTTTTTTTTTGCTGTCTGTTTGGTTTGGGGTTGGTGTTTTTCGCTTTATTTTGACACTGGATTTCAGGGGCAGTTACACTATGATGCGCTACAATTAGGGATAATTGACATTTATGGACTCTAATTAGGGTTCAGGGACTATATCCAGTTATGTATGAATCTAATTTGGGTTCAGGGACTCTATCCGGTTACGCATTTTTATTAGGAACACGAACGTTTATTGATTGAGACTCAAAATGGGGCCCCTCTTATTACCCCGGTTTTATTCGGGTCACTACAGTACTTCATTTGGGTTCTCTCAGAGAGCAGTTAAATTTTTGCCTCAAGTTTCAGAAATCTAATACTGTTGTGGTGACCCGAATAAGGTTGGAGTTATACTCTTGATGATTTTCGGTGCCGTCCGCCACCGTTCGTGCAATGCCTCACCTTGCAGTATCGTATACGAATTACTCGCATTCGATACCGTTTGGTAACGTACGGCGCCGCACGACAAGTATAGCGCCACGCTATGAGGGGGGCTGATGTTTCTTTTGCCTCTCCCCCTAGAGGGTACTTCCACCGGTCATTCGGTTTCAAATAGCTCCACCCTATGAGGGGGGCTGATGTTTCTTTTGCCTCTCCCCCTAGAGGGTACTTCCACCGGTCATTCGGTTTCAAACTGTAATTTAAATTCACCCCATGTTAAGTGAACGCAACGTTACTTTTACATATTCTTTCTGTTGGGAATACCGATATGTTAAGGATTTTTGTTTATTACCATGACCGTTAATCTTTTTTCCTGGATTTAATAACGTTTATTCGGGCTGTCTGAGTGTCCGGTGTTATATATGTAAGCGATTGTTTTGCATCGGTCTCGTTTATTTTTTGTAAATAAGACTGGATTTTATCCAACGGACTCCAATTAGGAATATGGACTAGCGTTGATTGGGACTCAAAATAAGGATCCCTTCTCAATACCCCATCTCTGTTTCGAGTCACTACTACAGTACCAAATAATATCAAGAGTTTATAATGAATCTTTTTACAAGAGTGTGTAACTGGGTACATTCTGTATAGAAAAGAATATCATTATACCCAGTGCACGTTGCGTTTTGGACTGCACACCCCTATTTAAAGGGGGGTAAAAATGCGACATCAAAAATGCTCCGCTCATTGTTTATTTCGCGGTATTGCATGTGATAGCGACCCCCGTTCTAAATAAACAGGGGCGGCCAAAAACGCAACGCCCGGTGGTACAATTTGTACAATGCGGAGCCCCTTTGTTGTGTGCTCTTATATCATGCGCTCTTGATTAAAACTGCAAACTTATCAGCTAAGCTGTAAACTTGGCAAAATAAATAAAAAAAATCCGGAAACAATTTCACAGTTTCACACTTTCCAAACCTTGCCTGGTATCTAAAAGTATCTTTTTCTGATCTGTTCTCAAGTTATCGTATTATATATGTTACTTTTAGGGGCGTAACAGTAGATTAAGCGTTTTCCTAACCCTAAGCCTAGGCCTAAGCGTTGCAAAAATGAGTTCCTAAGCCTAAGCCTAAGTCTAAGGAAAAAATGTAATCTAGAATCTAAACCCACTCTTTTATAGACCCACCAGAAACCTTTACACCCCTTGAAGTAACATGAGCCATATAATCTAATCTGTCACTTTGATCGCAAAAGATTGCTAACTTCTTCAAGCTATTAATGTAACTCAGTATTCTGAACGCTGTTTCATATTTTGAGTTCGAGTAAAAGTGAGTTAGTGAAATCATTATATCTAAACCGAGACCATGAATTGAAATATAAAAATCGTTTAGCGATTGACTCAAGTTTTTGTAAACCACGTTGAATGTAACAAAAACTCATTTTATTTCCGGTTTCTAGCTAACAGAACCGAAAAATAGCTTCGAATTAACACTGTTCTTCGTGGTGAAGCCGTTTCATTGTGGCAGCATAATGAGGTTGCTCGTTTACGCTGCTTAATAGCGATTCAGTCTAATATATGTTTCGCATCGTTAGAGCATTGCAGTATGCTCAGTAGTAATGATATGCCGGTCCATGTTACTTTCAGGGCCGTCCCGGTTTCTGGTGGGTCTGTAAAAGAGTATGCTTGCATCCTAGACTGCATTTTTTGTTTAGGCTTAGGCTTAGGCTTAGGAATACGCTTTTGCAACGCTGAGGCTTAGGCTTATGCTCAGAAATACGCTTAATCTACTGTTACGACCCTAAAAGTAACATTGGCCGATATGCCTAACTGTTTTGGCTCAAACTATCGCTCAAGATTTTGACTGCCTTGAACACTTTTAATACTGTATTTTTATGCAAAATTTAAATTTTGCTATAATGAACTTATCGTATTGGCACCCTAATCAGGCATGCTTAGGCAAAGCGGTTTAACCGTTTCAATTTTAGTTAAATTTCTCTAACTGGATATGCTATTAATACCATAAAATACGGTATGTTCGACTGTACGAGAACGGTTATAAAATACACTTGAAAAAATTTAAAATATTTCCTATCAAATATTTTTTCAAGCTGGAAAACACAAAGCATTTACTACGAAGACAAGGACGTTTGTTGAGGGGACTAGAACATATTTTCTAGTGTAGAATTATTTTAAATGCACTGAATAAAATATTTGACCCGAGAGCACGAAAATATCAGAAAGTGGGGGTGATCCATAATGCTTAGACCCCCTCATAGTTGCCGCCGTGCTTTTGTGTTTTGTCAGTCCTGTGACACCATTTATGATCGGCTTGAAACTGAAACAATATTAATTGCTTCACCGCCACTTGAGCGCATCTTGCAATACGTAAGTATCCGCTGCACGTTCACTTTGTTTTAAACATTGATCTACTGTATTATTTTGTCTTCTAAAAAGTTCTGTACCGCTTGCTGATACAGGTTGGCTGGGCGTATCACTCAAATTACATTAATAGACCGTGCTTTGTAGCATTATGCATCATATTTTTCGTTTTTCTACTCTTTCTCACATTTTGAAGTTTCATTTGAAGTGGAAACACAGTTTGCCGTGTTTTAGCAATTGGACCCTGTTATGCACCAAACTATGAATGCAACAAATAATGGTGGTAGTTTAGTAATCTATACATACATATATAATATATATATATATATATATATATATATATATATATATGTATGTATGTATACATATCGCGCAGGTTTTTATTTTACAGCCCTGAAACCAATGAAGCCACTTTGAAAGATTGTTTGCCGTTAAAGATTCGAGGCTTCAAAACTGTAAAACGTGCGTTCGTTACTATTATAAGCGATTCAGACAATGACAATCAATACTTGAACAAAAGGTTGATGCATTGTGTCGTTGTATTCTCGGCACGAGTTCAATAAATTATCCAGCCGCGGTAATTAAAAGTTGGACTATAAATGTAATGCTTGAAAACAAATACGACACGGTAGCTGCTAGGTTTTTACCAAGAGTGAATAATCGCTATTTAACAAGAGTGTGCAACTGGGTTCATTATGTGCAGAAAAGAATGTATCCGGCACGCGTTGCGTTTTTTCCCTACCCCTCTTTATTTAGAGGGGGTACAACCGATGCGAATCATGGCACTTTATGTAAACAGCAGCAAACATGCTCCTGTTATAGTTTCATTTAGGGATATTCATACGATAGCGACCCTCCTCTAAACAATGGTGGGTCGATCAAAAACACAACGCAGTTTGGTTCATGTTGTACCACGTGGGACCCCAATAGTACCACAGCACACTCTTGGCATGATCCACTCTTTGTTTTTAACCAAGAGTGCATGATACAAGAGTGTGCAACTCTTTGGGTTTCGCATGGTGCAAAATGTACCACCGGACGTTGCGTTTTTGGCCGACCCCGTTTAGTTTAGAGGGGGGCCGCATTCACATGCAATAACCCTAAATTTAAATTATAAGTGGCGCAATTAGTTGCCATATAAATAAAATATCATGGTTCGCATAGATTGTACCCCCTCTAAATAAAGGGTGTAGGCCGAAAACACAACACGTGCCGGTTACATTCTTTTCTACACAGAATGTAAGTACCCAGTTGCATGCTCTTGTTAGTATGCATTATCCACTCTTCTTGGTTTTACCAAGAGTGGATGATGTCCACCTTGCAGAAGAGTGTGCCACTGTTTGGGCTGTGCATGGCACAAAGTGTACCAGCACGCGTTGCATTTTTGCTCGACCCCCCCCCCCCTGATTTGGGGGGGTAGTCACCACTTAATCTACATAGTAAACACAGGAGTTAAAATATAATCGGAGCGACTTTAGCTAAAATTCAAAATATTGGTTTAACGATTCCCCCCCCAAATAAGGGGGGTATACCAAAAACGCAACGCGTGCCGGGTACATTTTTTAATACACAGAATGTACCCAGTTGCACACTCTTGTTATAAAGAGTGATCATCCACTCTTGGTTTTACTAACTGGAGTACAATGGAAATATGAATGTACTGTTTGTCCCAAAAGTAAGCAAGAGATAAAAAGATAAAAAAACTTTTCGTCCTGCTTATTTTCGATTAAATTGATTTGTTGTGTTTGTGATGGTTTACTATTAAATGTTTGGTGTTTACATGTAAAAGTCAGGCATATCTGCGAAAAAGATGATTTTATCGATAAATAATTTAAAGTTTTGCACTTAAATTTATTGAAGCTGACTCTCTCTCTCTCTCTCTCTCTATCGGAAACAGTATGACATTTGAGCGAATTGGAGTGTTCCAGTTGCAAATAAGTTTATTTGAAACTTTAAAAGTTTAACCAGGCGGCATTTATGAAATGCGTGTAGCACATTTCACAGTTTAGTGATAGGTTTTGTAAACGTTTTGAACAAGTGAATATTGATATTAAAAATTCAGCAGAATTTTCCGCATATATGACTTGCCATACTTCTGTGCCAACTTTGAAGTCTGCAATTACAGAAGTTCAGCAGTTTGAAAGCCTATCGCTAACTAGTGATTGGTGCTATGTCAGAGCTGCATACGACAAGTAGGGATCCGCGGATTAACGCGGGCCGAGTAAGAAAATTTTGACATGTGTATACCCGCAGGTGAAAAATTTCAAAGAATGCACTCAAAATAATATTTCTGATATTTAAGAAAAAATTTCTTACATTTGAGAAATATGCTTAGCAAGGTGCGCTTGAAAAGTATTTCTGTTATAACAGAAATGTTTTCAAAAAACGTTTTGAAATAAAATCTGAAAATCAACGTTTTCCAGTTACTTTTAGAAAAATTGTCTTAAATATCAGCAAAACTTTTCAGATTTGCCACAGAAAACACTTTTCTGAATAAATTCAGAAATACTTTTTTGTGTGTGGGTCAATCGTGCTTCTTTACCCATTTGAAATTTTGGAAACAAACGTTAAACGCATTAGGTGTAAATATATTAGCCCGACACTTCGTTGTTTTACTTTTTGCGTATAATAGTTTGTTGTCTATGTATCAGGGTACAAACCGCACGTTTGCATTTGACTCATGTGACAAATCGACTCGCGGACCCTGTAGAATTTTATGCTAGAAATTTCGGCAATTTTGGTAGTGACATTTTTCGTACTTTATAAAAGTTGTAACGTGCAATAGGTTTTATTGTAGCTTTCAAGCATTTTTTTAAGTTTGAATTATGGAGATTTGTTCAAAAGACTCTTAAAGCGTATCTTTGGCCAATACTGCGGAAAATGCTGTAAAATTCACAATTTTTATATTATTTTCAGCAATTCTGTGCGGGCAGACGTGCAGGTAAAAACGGAAACTTCCACGGGTAAAGTTCGCACCGGGTAAACTCTGTACTTCAAACATCCAGAATACAGGACTTGTTCAGCGTGGATAGAACACAATTTATGAATTAACCAAACTAATTGATAAGTGTTCAATTTGCGTGCTATTTGCATTTGTTACAGTTACGCTGAGGTAAAACTGTGAATTGTTTAGATTAGTAATTGGCTTAGAATGCGAAAATAAAGCTTTTATTAGCATTGTTATAACACGAAGAGTAAAGTTGAAAAGTAAGAAATGTTCGATGCACAAAACCAGCAGGTTACCAACTATGCGTGTTTGACTAAAATTAGTATTGTTAGTGTAATTGTTGACGGAGTCCAAAATAGGTTTATAGGAAACTTGTAGCTGCGGGTATCTTATTGTAATTAGATAACCTTTGTTGCTTTTGATTAAAGTTTCACATTTGAAAAAGAAATAGGTATCATATTGTATTTCAAAAAGGATTGTCACATAATTTAAAAACTTTACATAAAACTAAGGATGGTTGTATTAATAGGCGAATAAATAACAATCGATTCAGCCAATGTAGGAGCGGAACAGTAATACAAGCTTATTCCTAAGCCTAAGCCTAAGCCTGAGCCAAGCAAAAAAATTAGCCTAAAGCGTAAGGTTATTCTTTTCTAGTTCCACAGAAAAACGTTCCGCCCTTGATCTTTACATGGGCCATTGATTCTATGAGATTGTGTAAATCACAGTTCGAGCGTTTTACTGTGTCTTCGAATCTTTGGTGAGTTGAAACAATGGCGGATTCAAAATTTCTGACCAGGGGGAACTCTACTAAAGTCTTGAACATAAAATTTCGTTTTTGACCCCTGTTTAGACGCATGGCGTGGGTGCGTTTTTTGATCCGCCACTGTGTGAATACTCCGCTACCTCGTTTATTTCTTCCGATTTCTGTGTCTGAATTTTGTTGTAATTACGATGCTGATCTCTTTAGTTTTTAGTTTTTTCCTCAAACTCTTCTACACTTTTCCCCATATTATAGAAGGTTAACACGTAACACAGGCTTAATCTCTGGTTTTCGCATATGTAAAGGCTTAGCTACAAGTTTAAGGTTAAGCTTAGACTTAGGTATAGGCGTTTTCCGAAACCTAAAGCCTAATCCCGAGCCGAAACCTATCCTATGTCTGAGCTTAAGCCTAAGCCTATCGGAAAAGTGAACAAGAGCCGTTTACGTTTCAAGTGCACTTGTAATACTCTGTATAAACACTCTACTTAAAATAGTTTAATTATATTTTACCAACTATTTTCAGTATAAGTGTACTAAATATTGAGTAAATCTTTGCTTAAATAATGTAAATAAGTAAAACTACTGCTGTCACTTCCTGATTAATTTAGTAAAATGTAAAGCTAAAAGTTTTGTGTTTGCTTAAAATTAAGTAAAACTTTGCCAAGCACCATTGTAAGTAAAACCGGCCCTTAATTCAGCAACAGTTTTACTTAATTTTAAGTATATTTTTAGTGAGTAGTTTGCCAGTAATACATGTTATTCTTCCATCGTAATTCTCTTTGATTCACCATTTGACTAACGATGATTAGAGCGTCATTGCAGTCACTATACTTATTTCGGTCAACCGTTAACTTATTTGCGACAAGAACGCTAATATATCTCAGTTCGTTTGCCTAATCAAAACGATATAGAATGATATTAGAAAATAGCAGAGCACACCTCAGGGGCGGATACAATGCGAGGGATAGCGGATATATCTCCTCCCAAAATTTCTGGAGTGACAAGATAATACCACCTTTCAAAGGCTTTAGAATAATTTTCTGGAGTTAGAAAATTTTTTAATGAGCTTATCGGTATATACTTTTCAGACCCGAAACACAACCTACACCATTAACTCGTGATGCCTAGCTTCATATCGGAGGGGTAGATACCATGTACAAAAGTTTGTTTCGAACGAGAACGTACTGAACGAGTAAATTTATTTGATTTTTAAGCCTCGGAACATTATTCGATTACCCGTTAAAAGTGTTTCTAGGTCTGGCCAAAAATTTCAGGACGGACTTTTATGCTACTATCGCCCTTCTGCAGCCACCGTCGTTTTCTACATTGCTCATATTTTACTTTTGATCTGTCAAATCACATTATATACCTACCTATAGAATATTTGTTTGCACAGTTTCAGGTAGGTTTCACCATTCGCGTAAAATAGTCGTGACAACGCGAACCATATAATAATATGGCTTAGACCACTTAGCTTGGTTTTGCTTTAGCCTGTTTGGTACAAAATATTTCATCTCATTAGTGTAACTACAGGTCTTACATTACATATATACGCTCGACCAATCAAGACAGCACACGTATGCTATCGAGGTATTGATTATAAGGACAGTTCTTGTGTCGTAGCTCGAACCGTAATTCAACCCAATTCCGAATTAGGCTAGTCCAGGGTAGAATTACGACTTCGATTAGCTCTACTCTCTAACAACTTAAACTTAATTTATAGCTTAACTAAACTTAAAAGTAAAACATAATTTATATTTTAACTAAACTTGAAAGTAAAACTTAAATGGCTGGACGGACTAAGCAAACTGGAATTTTAAGTTTTACTTAAACTTACGTATTTTTAAGTTTAACACGAGTTTAAGTAAACTTATTTTTTAATTTTAGTAACAAATGCAACCCAGAATTTATGTGTAAATCATTTCTCAGCTACAAGTTCACGTCTTGTGATTGGTTACTACCTTAATGTCATGCTCAAATACGACTAGTTGATTCAAATACTCTTCTAAATGACTAAGTGATCGCTTCGCCACCTGTTGGCTATCAGTTTGTTTTTCATAGCAAAGTGGAATCAAGGTGGATTACGACAATCAAGTAACCAATCAAAATAAATGCACGGCTTTAGCAGACATAATTCCGCCTAGGGCTAGCCCAGGTCGTAATTCCGCTTTGGACTAGCCCAATTCCGAATTGGGCTAAACTACGACTTAGGCGTCGACACTTGAGTTCTAAGTTTCCACTTTTAATTTTTATGTGAATACCTACTGCACCGCATGAAAACCAGTGTTTAGAATATTGTCCGAAGACGTTGGACAAACTACAAATTTTAAATTTTCAATAAAAGAAGAGCAAATCAAATGCAGTTTACGGGCGCCTCCAGAGCTATTGAACTGTGCTAGAGCGGACGAAAACTATTGTAGCTGCAAATTAACGGTTTTTACTTGTGCATCTATTTTAATAATGCTTAGCGAACCGAGAAGGTTCAGCTGCACGCATTTCCTTGGACCTATGTAAAGATCAGTGGCGGAACGTTTTTCTGTTGGAATGCAATAAAGTAAGCATAAGCTTTGGAATAATTTTTTGTTTGGCTTTTAGGTTTAGGCTTAGGAATATGCTCATTCTTACGCTTAGGCTTAGGCTTAGGAATATGCTCATTCTTACGCTTAGGCTTAGGCTTAGGAATATGGTTGCAATACTGTTCCGTCCCTGTTGTTTACATTGGCCATTCCTTGAATAGGAAGTTTTACATGGCCTGTCACCAACTGATGATAGCTGCAACACAGATTTATGAATAAAACCACTGATTCAAGGCAATCTACGACGTTTAGCTCTTGTTTGTTATTTATGCATGAAACAGATATATTTCATCGGTAGTAATTTCCGGTAATAGCTTTGTATCTACCGAATAGTTTCCATATTTTCCTTCAACAATCTAGTACAAAGCACGGTCTAAGAATTGCGTTTTAGCTTGTGGCAACGTAGTATTAAGAAAATCATCTTATCCATTTGTTGGCCCATGTTACTTTAAGGGGCGTCCCGGTTTCTATTGGGTCCACAAAAGAGTAGGTTTAGATTCTATATTACGTTTTTTGCTTAGGCTTAGGCTTACGAACACATTTTTGCAACGCTTAAGGCTTAGGCTTAGGAATACGCTAAATCTACTGTTACGCCCCATAAAATAAACAACATTGGCCCATTTGTTTGTCCGCTGATCAATAATATAAACAGACTGATGGATTTGCATAATTAAACGAAATAAGCATATAACCTTAGTATGGGTAAGGATTTTCCAAACCGACACTCGTGGGAATTATTCTTATAGTATTTGTTAACTCACCCCACCGTGGAAAATTTTACGAGATATTTTGAACGGGTTTCAGAAGACTCATTTCAACAACGCGTTTAAGAAGTGAGTTTGGTCTTTCAACTCTATCCCAAATAGGAGGAAGGGGTGTGGGGTGGCGGGGTTTTTCTTCTTATGCGTGGTTTACATTAATTTGTGTACGCCATGTGGAAATTCTCAACGGCTATGGACGCTTGCTTATTGATATTTTTCGTAACTTTTCAAACGACAGGTTCCCAATTTCAGAAGTACATGCAGTTGTTGTTTAAAACTTATTTTAACAAACCTTCGTAAATATTAAACTTTTATTCTATTTTAATTTTTAATGTACAACTACTACTATTGCCAACCTTTTGTATGACAATATCTTGATGTTTTCAGTTTAAGCAGCGGTCGTTAGTTTAAAATAATTAAAGAAGCTATTGACGGTTACTATATATTTTCGTCCTACAGAAGTAACCGCTACCTTGTTTATTTAATCTCAGATCCTGTTGTTCACTAGTAATGGCAATATAAAGAGCAACAGCTTCTCAAAATGAAATTTTAGGCACGAACGGTGTCTGTACTTTGAGTATTCGAGGCAAGGACAGTTGCTTAAATATATTTTTTACCTAAAAACAGTTGCTTGGTTTTCAACAAACGATGAGAACGGTGGCTTATTGTTTAGTTCTGAGCTAACGACAGCTGCTTAAAATCATTGTTTTGCCAACTACAGTAGCTTATATATACCAGTCGTAGTGGGACTAGGTACATTTATTGAGCGAAGCTGGAACGCACGTTAAAAAGCAATTTAAGGTATAAAAATATGCAAATAGGTGTTAGCTAACTATTCATTTATCGGTTTTGGAGGTTTGTAAGCAATTTTCTCAGATTCCTCGCACCAAAAAACCCTTCTGCCACTCTAATTTTTTGAAATAAAACATTTAAAAACTCCTTTTGTTCTGTCAATAGCTAAAATACCATGCAATTATCGGTTTTGGATGTTTGTAAACCATTTATTCAAATTCCTCGCACCAAAAAACCCTTTAGTGCTGAAATTTGCTTTTACCTTTTAAAGTGAAATATTGTAAAAATTCCTAGGCTTGTAGGTATATAGGTAAAATGTAAATCAGTAATTTAACCAAGGAGAAGAAAATGTTATTCATGCAAGCAATTCTAAGCGACATGCTAAAATAAGAATTGCTAGTCAGCCGGCATTGCTCAATGCGCAAAATTAGCAAATGCACAATAATCTGCATGCAAAGTTGTAAAATTTTCGAAACGCACAGCGTATCCTCACTCATTGAAAAATCCTGCAGCCGCCACTCTTTTTTTACGTTGTATTGTTCATTCGAACAGGGATGAGAGTCACCTGCTTGTAAAAGCTATGAAAAACACAAAAAATATAAAAAACACAAAAAATACGGAACAGGCATTAGAAATATATACTTTTTGCAAAATTTTAATTTTTTTCGGAGGTGATCAAAAATTGACAAAGCTATGAAAAACACAAAAAATATAAAAAACACAAAAAATACGGAACAGGCATTAGAAATACTTTATTATATTAAAATACAAAATTTTAATTTTTTTCGGAGATGATCAAAAATTGACCGAGACCGAAACTTTTCTTGGCCGGTCTAGGTCTCGGTCTCGGTTTTTAACCGAGACCGCCGATCTCTGCACTCGAATCCATTAATATTGACCTCGATGATACTTTTTCTAGGTATACCATATTCCTGCCGGAGTGTATTTGTTAATATTTCCATACGCAACTCATCGTGATCCACGGCATTGGTCTAAATCCTGACATTTTTAATCCTGATCGATTTTTGCCCGAAAATAGCGCTGGCCGACATCCATACGCATGTGCCGTTTTCAGCTGGATTTCGCAACTGTATTGGTATTGAAATAGCCTTGTGCTATAAAGACGATTTTAGACTGTTTTACACTTCCGTCCCACATGCAACAAGTAAGGCAACTGCTTATCCTTAAAAATCGCGTGAACTTTTTCATAAACTTATTAAACCTGGTCTTAAGCCTGGGCATAAGCTTGGAGGATACTGTTGGATTTTAAGTAGAGGTTCCTGTACACTTTCTCTCTTCATAAAGGCTTTAGGCAAATGCTTGTTTTTAGCAATAGGTAAAGTTTTCATAAAACCTAAACCTGAGTCTATCCTAAAGCGTAAATGTGAGGAAAAGTGTACACCAGTAGGGTTTTAAAATAATTGTCTATTTGCTTATATATATACATTTATATATATAATGTTAATTTCTTTGATATATATATATATTTTATTAACACTCTCCGATGAAGTAGGCAGTTTTGATGGTGCTTTGCCGTACCAAACGAAAAGTTTTGGATAAAACTACAAAAATGAACATCTAGCGCACTGAATATGTATATAAGCGAAATTTAACGCGCATCAAATTTTAAAGTCATGACACCCTGGCGGGACTTCGACTGTCAGAAAAATGTAACTTTAATATTGCATAATTGAAATGATAAAATCGCAGAAAACGGGCTTTTAAGGCCGATACGCTTCACCGCCGCATGTGAAATATGCAATAGGTATATAGGTATATATACCTATATTTAAACTCGGCCAAAATCATGTTAATTATTAATTTTTCTGAAACATATTGCGGACAGCAAAATTTCTGTAATATTTTTTGTAAGAAACAGATGCTTGTCTTGAATGCAAACCGAAATTATTTCTGAAATGTAGACAGATTTTGCTTGGAATCCATGAATGTATATTGAAGTTCTCTACAAAACGTATTAAGTTTACCTATGGCTTTGTATTACCAATTGAATTTCATAAGAGCATTGTGTGGCAACATAATGGCTGTTACAGTATATAATGCGCATTTCCCACCCGAGTTATCTGTTTCACTGCATAGTCACGACTATTGAAGCTCACAAATCGCACCGTATTCTGGCAACATCGATTAACTTGCAAAATCAAAGAGCGGTATACCTCAGCCATGTCTCTGCGACCCTAAGGAATTTCTGAAAATTGCTAACAAATCCTGTCAAAAACTTCAATGTTAGAAATAGATTTGCTCTCCGCAAGATGTTTCAGAAAAATTAATATATATAATTAACTTGATTTTGGCCGCTATTGTATCTTAATACTTTTCCAGGTTACATAAAGCGAATGTGCTGATCTAGTTTACCATACTTTTAATAGGAATATGAAACATATCCCTTTTTGCTCAAGTGCTGAGCATTTTTTCTAGTTTGATATATATATATTCGTTTTCCGTTTCCGCAATTTGAATCAGTATCCGTTTCTGTTATTTTTACCATCTGTTTGCACCATGTTACATGCATTCTCGTATTCTAAGCGCTATTGAAAAGTCTTATAATATTTTCAGGCCAGCGATTTGCGCTAATGGAAGAAAAAACGGTTTTATCATGGCTTATGCGTCATTTTTACGATAACTACATCTCATCGACATGATGAATTTGGACTTAAAGCTGAACTGATACTAAGGCCCGCAAGTGATGTAAAGG